>BLKR01016455.1:0-27388 GCA_011170035.1 Teleogryllus occipitalis | reverse complement strand
TAGGGGCATCCAACGGAAAGTGAAGGAAGTGCTAAGGCACTTCCAATGATTACGTATAACGAAGCAATTTAATGTGAACTGTTTATCGAGATTGGGAATGATTGGTTATCGTTTAGAGTTATTACTACCAATAAAGATATCTATCGATGAACTTCTTACAATAAAATATATTTTCTTTTCTTACCCTTTGGAATGTTCATCATGAAACGGATAACACAATCATTAAAAATATGTTCATACCTCTTTCATATTAGCTGCAATAAAAGAAAAAAAAGCGCCCTAAAACCAACACACTTTATTTTGTTAATAAAAGGCTTGCCTATTCCATTCGAGTGGGACATAGAATGCACTTTTATATTTCAAAAGGTTAATAAAATCTTGGCGAATGAGATGAGCAATTCCTAGCAGATTAGATCAAATCAGATTTAATAACTAACTGCATTCATGTTATTTACATTACACATTATATTACCAACCAATTTCAAGCAAATGGAATTGAATGCACTGATCACCTTGAAGTGTCCATAAATAATTTTAAGAAATCTATTTCCATGAAGACACAAATCTTTAAGGCTGAAATTACAATGAAAAATATCAGGAATTTCAGAATTATAGGACACAAATTTATTGAACTAGCATTCGTGTGATGGATACAGTCACCCAGGAGCTGTTCAAAGTATATACAGTACACAGAAGGGTGGTTTACCTTAATGAACTTAATTCAATATTCAGTTTAAATGTTCAAGCAATTTTTCCGAGACACAACCTTTTCTTTTTCCATCTCTGGGGTGGGGAAATAGTAATTTAATAGGGGGAATTCCTGATCGACACAAAAACAACAGAGATAAATTTTTCAAGTCTCTTGCGAAGATTCGGAGGCGCAATTGTTCACAAGTCAACCGGGAATCAACTTTTAATATTTCAAATTCATTTGCATCTAGCGTGGTGTAAGTAATGACGGAATCCAGAAACGATTTTCACTCGTCAAAGTAACGCAGCAAAAAACCTCGTCTGGTGCGGCAAAAGCAACGTCTGGGCCGGAGACAGCAAGGACGATGGCGAAGTAGAAGCAGGTACGACAGAGAAAGGGGAAACAGCGACGGTGACAGAGGAGGCAGATGTGATGTTAAGTTCGGTGGCGACCGGTTGATGACAAAAGCACCAACTGCAAAGAGATGAAGGGCTTGAATTGACGACTTTTACTGCATGTAAAAGATCTTCCAGCCTAGAAGAAGCTAAATATGTAAAAAAATGTAATGAAAAAAATTGGAAATTGTGTAACGTGGGTGACGATTCTCCAAGGTTACAATTTGGAGAACGGTAAGACAAAAAATGTAATTACATTATAAGCCGGTCTCTATACTTGGGTTTCTGTAACCTGACCGATGACAACGAGTTGACAGCTGTTACAGTTTCGTCCAATCGGAAGCTGAAATGTCACCACAGTGACGTCACTGTGATGAGGTTTTAGCTCTCGATTGGATAACACCGTAACAGATTATTTTCATCGGCCAGGTTAGAAAAACCCGAGTATAGTGATGAGGGCACACAGTACTGCTACAAGAGGGAGACAGGCAGACTGGGCGGTGAGGTGGAGGGAATGGCGGCGTGGAGTGCGTGTTGTGGGGAAGGGGAGAGGGAGAGGGAGGAGAGGGAGAGGGGTAGGAGAGGGAAAGGGGGGGGGAGCTGAGACAGGCGCGTGGCTTCACGTTATCTCGAGACGCCGTTCCCTATCTTCGCGCACTAATCCGGTTAAACAGAACCCGCAACGGGAGACTAGCGCAAGGCCGGTCCAACCAGGGGGAGGCAGACGAGAGGAAGTGCTTTCGTGTTTACAGCTCTCTGAAAGGAGAGGTTCTTAAACTTTCTTCGTCCACATGTTCGCGTATTTTACAATCTTACATCATGACATACAATCTTACATTATCTAACGTATTACTTGCAGGTCGTCGAATATCTTTTTCCCTTTGATCTTCCCATTACAATTTATCTCCCTGAAGATCTTCAATTTTCTCTGATCTAATTCAAAATTATATTCGAATTTATTTCATATTCATCACATTCGATGATTTTGTGCTTCGAAATATATGTCGGTTTTATGTAATTTTTTCATCATAAAAATATTGACATGATGTTGCACATTGTATAAAATAATATTGCTTTGACAGACAAGATCGAATTCGAGAAGTTGCACGCTTTTATACTGAGTGTCAATTTAAACATTTAACATTCAGCTCTATTCTTCAATGTAACGCATATTCTCTCGACGAAAAATCTTCAATCATTTCCTTAGGCCACTGACATTCCGAGAACGGAAAGTAGTTTCTTTCAGAATACGCTGATGATAAATGGGCAATGGAACCTGCTTCAAGCTCTGATACACGTTCATTCGATCTTGCAAACGTCACTGGCTCATTTAAGTATTATAACGTCATCACGTCTTTCATCTGTTCATTAATGCGTCACATCAATAATTAATCTTCTATGAAATGTCTAATTGTGCTTCCATTCACTATGTAGTTGATGCCAGGGATAATGAATAGCCTTTACTTTATATTTCGCAATAAGAATTACAAAAAACACAGTAATATGCAGAAATATTGAACAAGCAATAGAAAAACTTGCCTGCGAGAAGAATATTGGTTTCTCTAATTTGACATAAGCCACCTGCACGTAGAAAAATCTTGCATGAAATCCAGGAAACATCCAAAAAATGACGCATTTACCATTTTATATACAATTTCCAAAGAAAAAAAGAAAACTATCCACGATGCACCGGCTCAAATCATGTAATTAAAAAATAATTATTCCTGTAAATGTATAAATGTGTCAAAATCTCCTTCATTTACCAGTTATAATATTTTCTACATTCAAAACTTTTAAAGCCTTAATCAAAAATTTTAAAGCCTTACTTCTTTACCAAAACCCCTCTGACAGAATTTCACGAGCGTCTTAAAACATAGCTACTCAGGGTCCCAGAGTCAATTTGGAAATCCTTAACCTGGACCGAAGTAAACTGAACTCTTATCTTCCAGTTTGACCTGCTCCGACCTAACGTCACTTGACTAAATCTATCCTCACCTCACGTACCATTCGAATGACGCGAAAAAAGTAATTGCACCACGTACGGTTTGAAGACGTTGATTACAATGTGAGAATTGTATGGTCACAGATAATGAAAATCTATCATCCTGCGGCCACCTACTTCACAATAAAATATTCGTAAGATATGAAAGTCAGATGAGTTTTATTGTGACTTCTTACCATTGAATGTTGCAAGTAGTCGCTCTTTTTCTTTACTGGCAGTCCACATATTCCGCACCTCTATTCTTAAAATACATTTCTTTTTACACAAAACATTGTGTCTTAGACTTGATTTTCCTTTTTCAAATGTATTTTAAAGGCATTACATTTGATTCCTTTCAAATGATTGAGAAAATTAATAAAATTACCTTAAGTGTTTAGTGACATGGCCGCAGAAGTAAAACTAAATAAATAGCTGCTGAAATAATGCAGCTGGACTACGTACAATATATCTCTTCACACATACAGTTCATTTGCGCAGCATTTTGTCTTGATTATTCTTCAAACGATCTCTGTATCGAGATGTATCATACGAACTTGTCATCTCCTATGTCTTTCTCCTTCAATTTTTCTCACAGCTTTCTACCAAGTGACGGCAAACATGGGGCTACACGCATCTGCCTTTGGCTCTGTCACACTTTGCGGATTCGCGGCGCGATCCGCCCGCGCGACGAGCAAATCCACGAGAGCATTTTCCTCGGCGTCGGCGGCGCCTTTTCGGCAGTGGGCGGGGCGCGCCCATGAATAATGCAGCCGCTGCGCCCCGCCGTGATGCGATGCGATGGGCGCAGAAAGCTGCTCCGCTCCGCTCGGCGCCGCGCCGAGGACGGGTGGGTGAGGTGAGGAGAGGGGAAGCGCGGCGGGGCGGGGCGGGGCGGGACGACACGGGGAGAGGCCGGGAGAGGCGAGGCGAGACGGGGAGAGGCAGGGTGGGGCCGGGGCGGGACGAGGCGGAGCCGGGGCGGGACGAGGCGGGGCCGGGACGGGACGTGGCAGGGCCGGGACAGGACGAAGGCGGGGACGAGGCGGGGCCGGAAAGGACAGGACGAGGCGGGGCCGGGACGGGACAGGCGGGGACGGGACGGGACGAGGCAGGGCCGGGACAGGACGAGGGCGGGGCCGGGACGAGACGGGGCCAGGGGGCCGGAGGTGGGACGAGTCGGGGAGGGATGAGAGCAGGGCGGGTCGAGGCATTACGGGACAGGACAGGGTGGGGTGGGGTGGGGCAGGACGGGGTGGGGTGGGGTGGGGCGGGACAGGGTGGGGCCCAGGGACAGGAGCGAGGGCGGGGGCGGGGTGGGTGGGGTAGGCAGGGCGGGTGGGGGGGGCGGGGCGGGGGCGGGGCGTGCCGCGACCGTGCGCGTGCGAAAGCAAAGGCGCCGCCGCCGCCGTGGCAGCACGTCGCGGCGCCGCACGCGAGCCCGGGCGCTCATGACCCGAGCGACCGGCAGCTGGAGGGGGGGGGGGGGCTAGAGGCGCATCGGCGTTTTCTGCAAGCGCCGGTGCCCACGTCCACGAAATAACGGTGAACATGTGCACTTGGGACAGGGGATTGCCGTTCAAGCACGCCCTACCTTTTGGTCAGTGAAATCTTCGTATTTTGGGAAATTATCGATGTAACGATATTATCTACATATATTAGTAATTGCCAATGCAAACAGAAATTAAAAGGAAACTATACATCCATCGACCACCATGTCAGAGATGTATGTGGGTTCGTTAAATACTCAGGAACTGAGGAAAAATTAAAAAATTATGAAACAGTTTTCAATGATTGATTGTTATTTATAAGGTCATTAGTTCCGTAAGTGTAGTGCTTGTGATTTCACCAGTGATCTTCCCCACTGGATGGCGAGATCCGGCGCCGACATACCGTCGACTAGTGGGGGTTTTACACAATCAGGTATCTCCCACCAGCGGGACACCGCCTCAGCCGGGAAAAGCTCTAAGCTCCCGACCGGTCTCCCGGAATATGTGGTAGTGTAGTGGATGTTAGTGTAAGTGTGTAGAAGGGGAGAGGATAGGACTAGAAGGAGGAGGAAAATATCGCGCGCGGTCCGTGGTCCGTTTGTTAGGGTACTGCTCCGGCATTCGCCTGGTGTTGATCGGAGAAACCATGCAATATTCGCCACGTAAGAGGTTGAAAGCTCTCATCATCTAATGGTGAAGTAGAGAAGATTTAGAATATTGCAATCATTGATTTCAATGTGATCCAAGAGTGAAATATGAATAGTAAATGAATATCAGTGCAAAGTTACTGAAAGAATTGAACTACAGGGGTCAATGAAAAATTACCATTAAATTCTATTTTCAGTAATCACTATTTGACCACGAAACTCTCACCACTCTTATCCTAGGTAGTATTAGAGAAATTAGTTACTCGTCGAATGGTAGGATAACACCTAGTCTATTTTCTTGACTTCGTGAAGAGTTCCTCAAACATCAAATTAGCTCTATCACAAAACTGTGTGGCTCATTATATCCTACTTACCCATTCAGATTTTCTCTTGCAAATTTTGTAGAGTAATTAACTTGATGCCATCAACATCAGACGAAAACAAAATTATCTGGCAATGAACACGAAAACAGCTTAATGCAAAATCAATGGCAGACACAGCGAAACGAAAACAGGAACGTTGTGCGTGAAACATTTTCAATGTACTGAACAGAGTTCAAGTTCTTTGCTACGAGCAGAGTGTATTAGTAACACACAGGGCTTGATTTCTGGCGGAACGCGACGGAACGGTGTTCCAGTGCCTCGGGAATAATTATCAAATTATATAATAAATGTATAACTATTTCCAGTAGATAAATAATTAATTTTGGAATGCGTTCTGGGACCTAAAATGTATAGAATAGAATAGAATAGAATAGAAGAATAGAATATTTATTTTGCTACTTAGGAATACATAGAATGTTTCCGGTGATAGCGGTTTCTAAGGAATTACTAAAAATACACAACATCAAACAACATTAAAATATTAACATGTTACAAAATACAATTTTACAAAATTAATCTATTAACCATATTTACTTAGTCTCATTTTAAAATTTTTGACATTCTGAGGGAAAGTCTCCATCACTGCTGCAGGTCATTTGTTCCAATTTTGTATCGTTCTGTTTACAAATGAGAATTTACCTACATCTGTTCTCTGTTTTCTTTGCCGAATTTTGAAACCATGATCCTTCCGCGCGACGTAAGTTGGTTTTGATAGTCTTTCGCGTACTTCACCCCACGGACGATCCCCTTTTATTGATTTGAATAATGCACAAAGACGCGATTTCTCTCTGCGTTTTTCCAAAGGTTCCCACGATATAAATTCAGAATTTGAACGTCCTCTCCTAACATCAACCAATCAATATAAATCAACCAATGGTAACGCATGCATAATCCGTTCCTGATCCTATCACAGAATATTCCTTCAAGGTACCACGTGGCTCCACTGCAGCTTTTGTCTTCATTAGTCCTAAATCGCAGGAGGTGGGCGTGGCCACAAATGGGCGCACGCGCGACACGTGTCGTCCATTTGAATGAGCGAGCGTTCGGCGGCGGGCCCTGTTAACGAGGGGCGGCGACGGTGGTGGAAACGGCACGGTGGTGAAGACTGTTGCGTGGGTGGCGGCAGAAGTGCGAGGCGATGATCGTGGTCGAGCCGAAAGCAGAGGAAACTTTCGAATAAGCAGAAACCTACATACGGAGAAATTAACCAAAGGGGGATGCGACGAAGACAGAAAAGGCTTCAAAGAAGGAGGAGGACGAGGAAATAAAGTTTAAAATTCCGATGAATGAACAGACGTCCAATGCAGTGTTAAGAGAGAATGCTGAAGATAGGAGTTGAAGATTAGTCCTTGAATAACCAGTTTATTTCAATTTTATTTATCACATTCTGGAAATTCTCAACTCTTTATTACTATAGAAATTATGAAAATATTTCCCAGATTTATCAGTTTTCACCTCATTAATATTATTTTGGTATATATCTCCTTCTTCACCAACTTCATCGTAATCCAACTTAAATCACAGTGTAGTATTATTTATGTATACATGTAGTAGAATTACTATCTAATATTCGTCTTTTTATCCAAATCACTAGATAGTGTAAAGATCGACAACGATTTATGCTATATTGATAAGTCACTGCCAAAAAGGAAACATCGTTTGCTCATTAATCTTAATATACTTTGTAGATTGTAAATTATCCAGCCACTCTTGTTCTATTTCAACCTCTTCACGTAGCAAGGTTACTGCTTTGTGTCAAAACCAAATATTGCATGAGCTACACTAGGATAAACCTCACACTACGTGTTCTAGTTATATTAATACATCTTATACGAGTCACTAAAACATAGCCAACAATACGCGTCAAAAATCTCTTTCAGTAGTGAACACTGTCTACTCGTGCCAACAGCACAAACTCCGTCTCCCGCCCAACGCCGTCTCCTCACCCGCGGGTCGGAGGTCGCTAATCGAACAGGGCAAGCTTTGCCCGTCTCTTCGCCGCCTCTGCCGCCACCCCATTGTCTGGCGGCGCGCGGCCTCCCATCATCGCCCGGGGCGATGAGGCAGGCTCGCCAACTTGCCGCCCTCCGGCAGACGCCTTCCCGTGGTCGCGCTCCTGAAGCAGTGAGCGTACGCCTTGTGCAAGGTAGGGGCTCAGCGTCTCAACTGGCAGGTTGATACGTAGGAGTCACACCCACACACAGTGCCTGACTTTCACTTATGTGTATCTATGTGCCTTATGTACCTGACTTTGACTTATGTGTATCTATGTGCCTGATGTACCTGACTTTGACTTACGTGTATCTATGTGCCTGATGTACCTGACTTTGACTTATGTGTATCTATGTGCCTTATGTACCCGACTTTGACTTATGTGTATCTATGTGCCTTATGTACCCGACTTTGACTTATGTGTATCTATGTGCCGTATGTACCTGACTTTGACTTATGTGTATCTATGTGCCTTATGTACCTGACTTTCACTTATGTGTATCTATGTGCCTTATGTACCTGACTTTCACTTATGTGTATCTATGTGCCTTATGTACCTGACTTTCACTTATGTGTATCTATGTGCCTTATGTACCTGACTTTGACTTATGTGCGCCCTAGGCTGTCAAATGAATTAGCGCCCTTTTAATTAGTTTTTTTTTTAAACATTAAAGCTATTTATAACATTTTGAATAACACATTGTTGTACTACATTTGTAACAGACGCAAATATTGTGTACATAAAAACAATTGATTATACGTATACGTATAAATAATTGTCACCTCGATTTTTTTATTAAATCTGTAAATTTACAATCTGTTCAAAAGAAGAACAATAAGTAAATATGCAGTCAAAATTACCATCTTGCATGGATAGGTCACCCATTGGTGATTGACTTTATTACAATATTAATAAAATCGTAAGTTTAAAATCTATTTGGCAAATCCAATGGTTTGAACTTTTTCAGTCTTTTTATTTCTAAACTATTGTCCAGTAAGTTTATGGCTAGTACATTATTATGGTTTTCTAGTTTGCTAACATATTTATGGCTAAAATTTTTAATTTATTGTTGTATTGTTGTCATGTTAAAATCATTACATAGTACATCGTTTCGGACGTACCAAGGTTCTGAGAGACATTGCAAGTGCACCTCGATATTGATTTAATAAATATTCCATAATTTTGTATTCATTTTATTTGTATATATCAATGTATATATTTGATTAATTAACACTTTCGTTTGTTACAAGTATGAAAAGAAATATTTCTATAAAAATATTCTAAAGTTCACCTTATGAAATTTTGCATCCGCTGAAATTCGCCCGCCCCTAAAAATTGCGCGCCCCAGGCTGCAGCCTACTCAGCCTGTTCGGAAATCTGACACTGCCCACACATTCGTTCCTGCAGCGTCAGAAAACTCAAAACTTTGTCTTAGATGTAGTCAAGACATAGGAGGAAGAATTGTCGGTTGACAAAACTCTAAATTAACTTTCGTTATGGTCTAAATATTTACAAGACTTGTGGCCAGCGGTGGCACCAGAACAGGCCATGGCGACCAGCCTCCTCTCAAACTCAACTATTTCCCCCTCATTTTATTCAATCTGTAATCAACAGTCATCGCATCATATTCCTATGGAGTTGTCTCATCCAGCCAGAATGATCGGCTTTTCAAGAAGAAATTCACATACTAAAATAGTCATTTTTCTAGAATGAACTTATGGAACGAGTTGTTCTACAATTTCGTACCCTGATATACTTTCCGGGTCCGCCCCTCATAGTGAAACTAATTGAATTTTTTAGCGGAAAGCATTAACAGAAGTCTGAAGTAACATTGACCAAGGCATTTCGATTTTATGAACTGTCACGGACAATATATTTGATTTCTCATTAAAAGTACGTATGGTTTCCCACTTTTTCTACTTTCAAGCATCTCTCTACCTTGTAGTACATGAATGGATAAATTAGACAGAACTGTGTAATATCAATTCATCAAATTAATTAATTAACAAATTAACAAATTAATAATAAAAGTTTTATTTTAATACATTGATTGCTTAATTACCAGCGGGTCAATAACACAATGAGGCATGAAGAGTGAATGTGATAACAAAAATGTTATGGCATTGATTATTATAGGCAACTAATATCTGTTGAGTTTTTCCATAAGAATTATGGAGAGTTCGAATCACGTAAGATAATCAGGAATATTAATTACTTCAGGTATCGCATTAATAAAATAAAACAAATTATGATCATCAAAGCAGATTGATTGCCATTGTAGCACAAAAAGGAAATCAAAGAGAGTGAAAAATACCAGGAGAAAACCAATTCGCAACACTAGTGAGCAAATGACGTCTGTGCAAAAGCATGCCCGTGACGAAGAGGCGATTTCGAGAGATGTGATGTAGGTTAACAGGAAGTCATTGCAATAGAAGCGCTCATCCGCACACTTCCGGTCTTCTGTCTCCCTCGGACAGTGATGTACTTTAGATTGCAATGGATTCGCCATTGAAGTACAAAGAAGGTAAGCATTGAAGAATGCATACTGAGTCTAAAGATTTGAACTGGATATAACGATCCAATGAAAGCTTCCAGGTTCATGTATACAATTATAATTTATAATGAAAAACAAGTGCTGGAAATACAGCCTGAACTGTCGGTTTTATTTCACTATGTTTTCTAATTCGTGAATTACATAGATTTTATGTATACCTCCATGGAATTCGTTCTCGTTACTACTCTTACTTTGCCAATCTAGTAACGGAAAAAAATAATGAAAAGGCAGTAACCACTTACGAGAGAAGGTGTTAATTGTACATCTTACTTCATTTAGTGCAAAATATGTATTTGTTAACAATATTAATGTCACGGGAATCTTAACGTAATTATCCTTTGAAGGAAAGAAGATCAATATTGAATGCTCAAAAACATTCATTTTCGGAAAATCATCGCTATGTTTTGTTAAGAATTGTAATCGGCTAATGCGATATCCAACTGACACCATAGTTACTTCTATTGACCCATTTCATAGATGTTCCTTATATTTCGGTGATATTTCGGGCCAAAAGCCCTGAGTTACAAGGGAAAAATGTCAGTAATCAATATTAGTGAGTGGTTCGCACATAGTCGGAAAGTGAGCCAGTTTTACCCATTCGAACACTCAAGAACGTCTGTTGCCATGACCCAGAGGGTAAAAATGTCATAAACGAAATCTCAAGGCTCTGATTTATTTCTAAATACGTGTTCATGATTGTCTAAATGGCTGAGAGAATCACTGGACTTAATAGTCTTTACAGGGCAGAGAGCGGTGCACCTTACCCAGACAAGAGTGTACAGTGCCCGAAAAAGGCGTGCAACGGATAACTCGGCGGGAGGCAAAATCAGCCTGTTACCCAGACAAGATCACGATAAGCGATTAAACGGGACTAGGTTCCCGGAAGCGGGCCGAGTTCCTTTCTGACAACAATAGCCGCGCAAAAAACGGAAAGCTAACACTCTCGAGTAAACCGAACATTTAAGTGCCTCTTTTCTCACTATTTCTGCTCCTCCCGAGACACACCAAACTACCTTCTTGAGACTCGTGTGATGATTTATATTCCTTTAAAGAGGAAAAGGTTTTTTTGTTAACAATACGACGATGTAATTTATTTAGGGAAAGTATTTTTTGCGTTAACAGTAAGATGCGTAATAAATCCAAGGATCATCGACCTGTGATATGAAAAGAGATGATATTCAATTGCTAGCAAAATCACAGCTCTTCACGAAAAAGTTTTATAATCTGTTTATATTTCTAACTTCCCTTTCCTCTGTGGTCCTGCCCCAACTCTCTTCCGGCCATTTCCATTGTACTATTTCTTTCCTCATTCGAGCCAAATTACAAGGGAAAAGTTCTCAGTGATCCACATATTTTCCTCACCCCCGCTCGAACCGCTTCCGGGTCAATCACCCCCATCTCGATCAGTTTTTTTTCGTCCAGTTTTCGTGATCCTTCGAGCAAATGCTGAGATGGTCCCTTGTTTTGCTTCTGGACATAAATGTAACTTCATTATCTGTGCACTTCTTCTAGAATTCAGTGGGAGATATAGTTATTCAAATTATCGTTCTTCATGATATCGTTGCAGGAAGGACGAAGGACATGATGAGGTATAAGAGCACAAATTTATTGCTGATTTACCTTTGAAAATAGATTTTGTTACATTGGAGCAAATATTTTGTTAACAATCCATGTAAAAAACGCTCATTTTCTTTGTGTATTCAAAATTCAAGTAGTATATGGCTTAGGATAGGGATTTGAAACGTGCAAAAAATTCACTTCTCCCCATAATACGTCACACACAGTTTTTAACTGTTTCTGACGCTAAATAAATAGACAAATAGCTAGACAAATAGCTAGACATATTGGTAGACAAATAGCTAGACAAATAGCTAGACAAATAACTAGACAAATAACTAGACAAATAACTAGACAAATAACTAGACAAATAACTAGACAAATAACTAGACAAATAACTAGACAAATACCTAGACAAATACCTAGATAAATACCTAGATAAATACCTAGATAAATACCTAGATAAATACCTAGATAAATACCTAGATAAATAACTAGATAAATAACTAGATAAATAACTAGATAAATAACTAGACAAATAGCTATATAAATAGCTAGATAAATAGATAAATTAATAGATAAATAAATCCCCCTCCCCACCCCCCACCCCGCTCGGGCAGCCGCCCTCGCGAAGCCCATTTCGAACTCCGCCCCGCATTCCGCCGGCGCGTGGCCTCAATGGCTCATTACCATGCTCATTAGCCGAAGCGCGGGCGACGTGGGCGACGAGGGCGACGAGGGCGATGGGGGCGACGGGGGCGACGGGGCGGCGGTTTCCTTTGCACGCCTTCAGCGGTTGGCGCCGACGCCCGCTTCCGGCTGACAACTTTTCCGAGGGACCTCCCTGATTAGCATGCGCAGACAGAGACCTCGGATGGCAACTTAAACTGTGCAACTGAGGCGTCACCGTTTCGTACTCCAATACACATAGAAAAGGAATTCCTTAACCTCTTATTTATGTGTGAGGACAAGTTCATCAAGTGCGAGAAAACGAACATTTCTCTAAGAGCTCCAAAAATCGATGTTTTGAAAACATTGTTTTTTGGTAGATGTATTATTATTAACATCGGTGTTACAAGTGTAAACGTCGATGTTTTGTTATCGATGTCGTATCACAAGGTGATGACAGCGCTAGTGACTGCGGTCGCGGCAGCGATTAGAGCTGCATCCACCAAGCAGATGCATCATCGCCCTTCCGCTGACGTCGCCCCGAATCCTAACTGGAGGGCCTGAGGTCAAAATTCACTGGCTGTAAAAGATCTCCGGACTATCGAGCAACTCCTAGAACACAGGAACATCTTGAGAATTCAGTGGTTGGCCCTACCACTTTAATTACTTCCACAATGAGTTTTCTAACAAATATCTTTCTTCCATTCGGCACAAAGTTGGTTCATGTATTACTCGTATTTCGTATAAGGACTTTTTACAGTTGAAATCGGGTTTAATCCTGGTTATTGAATCTTGAGATGGGTAAAGTCAAGTCGTAGGCTTCCGCGGCCAGTCATGTAAATGTAATCTTGGCTGTCCGGGTGACGCCGCGTCGAAGGCTGTGTTGCCGACGTTTCGACCAGCTTGTCGTGGTCTTTTTCAGGGCCTGTCTGCATCGGAGTGTTCAGCACTCGAATTTATATATGAGTGGCGCCGAGTATGATTGGCTGAAACAGGCAGCGTCACCCGGACAGGCAAGATCATTTACTTGAGATTGGTAGTTCACTCATCTCAGGAGTGTTCTCTGAACAAAGTACAACTTGGACAAAAGTCAGCATAACCGAGATACCTTGAGACACGAAAGTAGCTCAACGATAGGAAAGTGACGAACCTACATGTCTCTGACAAGATTCAAATCCATATCCCTGGATATAGTTATCGAGTCTACAAACTCTCAGACTCCGGAAAATCTCTCCGTCTCGACCGTTTGGATAGGCTGTAACATTTTTCAATTAAATTTATCTAGGTCAAAAACAATTCAATGAAAGATCCGATTCTTTTCTTCAAATGAATATGTATTTGTCTTGTATGGTATTGCACTGGCTTCAATTTTAGAAACAAAGAGATGAATTTCAAAAATTATAGAATTTGAAACGAAGGTCGAGAGCCATTTTTCAGAATCGATTTTTTCTTTTATATTAATTAAGAGTAACACATTTTTTATTTTACATTTTAAGAGTAAATACTAAAACATAAGAAGCACTGACGCGTCTCCCCGTTCAACCACTGGATAATATTTGTGAAAGGTAATAGAGTAAAATTGGTCATGGAAGATTTTTTTAAGACAATTTTTTTATCGTATTATGTAGTCGAAATAATTTCACTTTTTTCAGTTAAAACTAACTCTTCAATGACTTAAATTACAGAATTATACCTTGCAATTTACGCGTTGCAAAAATTGGGGTGAAAATTTTCAAATTTTGTTATTTACAATTTACTAAAAAATTCAGGATGCTCGCAGAACCGCCTTTGTATCGATAAAAAACTATGACTCAATCTTAGAAATGCCTTCATAGAATACGTTTATTTATTTTACGTCAAAAAACAGTTCAAACTGCGTATGACGTGCTATGGGGAAAAATGAATTGTGTGCACATTTTCAAAATTCTGTGATCCCTACACTAAGTCATATACTACTTAAATTTAAAAAAAACAAAAAAAAACAACCCTCTTATGTAATAAAATCTATTTTCAACGATAAATAAGCAATAAATTTTGGCTGTTATCCATGTTGTCCTTCGGAATAATACTTCCTGCCGCGACAACATGGAAACGATAATTTGAATAATTGTATTTCCCACTGAATTCTAGAAGACGTGCACAGAAAATGAAGTTACATTTATGTCCAGAAGCAAAACAAGGGGCCATCTCAGCATTTGCTCAATGGATCATGGAAACTGTACGAAAAACCTGATACGTATCCTAAATATTTTAACAAATGCACTTTCAAGTTAATAGTTCACTTGGGAAAGCACACATCTTTTATTTCCTCTTTCATACGAACTTTCATCCATTCAACACAACAACTTAAGCAAATTGGCTTTCATCATTCTCCATAAAGCTATTCCGTTGCACACAGGAAAACTGTATTTGATGTTTCTTCAACTTTTCAGGATTCCATTATCATCGCATTGCAATAGAAATCACCATAGAACATCAAACTTTATTAACTGCGCCTGTCTTTCCGCTCATTATCAAGTTAGACAGACCGCGAACAGTTTCGCCATCAAGTGCGCACTTCGATACAGCACTTTACGAGTCAGACCCGAAAGCGTACTCCCTGTACAATTGGATTTACATCCTTGGAAGGACCATCAACTGCATGACAGGAAGTAGGCTTCCCGTTGCTTATGGCAATCGCGAAACTAATTTGGGAGCGTAGAACAGGCTTCCTTCACTGTAGTTTTGTTCCCCTTGTCAATTTTTGTTTTACGAGTTTGAGGTTGATAGTGCCATCTGCCTATTCTTTCGGTTAGCAACGCTTTCGAAACAGTAGCCTTGCCTATAGCTACAGTTAAAAATGAGAGTCTTTGCTGTGTTCGTATCATGGACGGAAATAAAACAATGGACTTTCACCATTAAAGAAATAAATATTTTAAGGTTTTATATTATATTTGTTTGCTCAAATAATTTTACATTAAAACAATTGTCGTAGTGACATAATTTTGACGTTTTAAATTGACTGATAAAGAAAAATTGCGTCTCAGGATAAAGTTAACATGGAAAGGTAACGTACGAAAATATTTTATAAACATTTGCGAAAAATGTTTCGAAAATACTTTGACGTCTTAATCTGGAGAAACATAAAATAAAATCGAGAAAATTGTCCCAATTCACCCTCATTTTCCTTTTCCTTCAAACTACAATGTCAATTATACGAGTCCGGTAATGTCGAACCTAAGAACCCGTTCTTCGTCCATAAATCACAGACCGGCAGGCCGACCGACGGCGGAAATAATCGCGAGAACGAACACACGGCGAAAATAGTAGCAAATGAGCACACCAGACGGCGACGCTAACCACACGTGACACGAGATTCGCCCACTAGCATTGCTACTCACGACTGCACATGTCGTAAATCCTGGCCAGAAGGGGACAACAAAGGGGAAACGTCACGGTCCTTGCCGAAGGCGCTTCACGGAGGCAAATGTACGAATCGTATCTTTTGCAATCACATAATGTGTCTTTCTTTATTGGTATTTTATAATTTTTAATTTGAACTGCTATTATCTGTATTAATCCTCCCGTTGCACTTCAATTTTCGCAATTTTATCTGCTATTTGTAATTAAAATTTAAATGTTTCCATTAATTGTAATTTAATTTGCTATCTTATTTTGTATTTTATTTGTAATATATTTATATATTTCTGTACATTGTAGACTGATGATGACGGCACAACCGTCGAAAGCCGGTTATCTGAATAAATATACTATGTTGACGAAGATGACCTCTTATTTATTGGCATAAGAACGTCAACAACACTGAACCAGAATTCCCTCAACACAAAGGAAATTTTTAAAAAAATATTCAAGAAGGCCAACAAGCAATTATGACGATACAAAACCATTTCTGAACGTTTCATTACTGTGTTATATTCAGGAAATTTAAAAAGATTGGTCTATAAAATATTCTGTTTCTTTCATAAACGATTCCATTCCGTTTTTTTTTTTGTTTTGTTTTTTTTTTTTTGTTTTTTCGTTTTACAGTTGATTGTGATGAGTGCAATAAACAGAATATGATGCAAAAAATGCATTTAATGTACTGGTATGTAAAATCACTAAATGGATTCCGTAAATTACGATAACTCTTACATTTTATCTCTCAGGTTTTAGTAAAATGCATTCCTACTCTTCGACCGTGTGTATCTAGAAAATCCTTTTTGAATATTTTTGTTTGAAGACATATAGTATCGGTGACCTAGTTCCTGGTCTGCGCTAAGAATAAAAATGATTGTAGCCGAGAACACGGAAGCGAGGTGTTCGTATAGTGCGTTTGAAGGAGCTATTAGTAAGAAATATAAACTGCGGAAGTAGTAGTAACCGTGCATAGCTGACGTCGCAAAACGCATGCTTTGTGGCACTACACCATGAATTGCGTGTGCAACCCAAGAAATGGAAGTATACCACGCATACTTTTCGCATGTACATATGAAAGCAAGTGCTATAGCTAGCCGTAGTATGTGCGTTTAATTTCATAAGTAAGAAATAGGACAAAGGTGTAGAGATAACAAGGATTCGGTTTACTGAAACCAAAAAGTAGAAAAATATTAAACATAAATGTTCAATAAAATCATAATTAAAATTATTACTACCAAAAACAAGGGAATCCTCAGAAAATTGGAGAGAGAAAGAGAGAGAGAATCTCATCTTTATGCGTGAAATGTTATTTTGAACCACTTTCACACTAAGAGATTTATTTACGTGGAAGTGATTAATCGCAGTTCTTCCTCTGAGGTATTCCCTTCTACGCAGACCAATTTCCAAAACGCAACTAATAATCTCGGATAATGCTAATCTACGAAGTTATGCTCCTAATATTTAAAGTAATTTCTATCTAAAGAGCTATCAAAACTAATAAAGTGGAAATATTAATTACCATATTTAAATAAAGAATAGTGTGCTGTACGACAAATTATTATTTTCAGGTTCCAACCCATCTGCCAATCAGTATCTATGCTCAGATGCGACTGGTTGTCCTAGTAATATCTACTAAAAGAACGATAACATTTCGTTTTAAGGACTTAAATGTGTGTGGATTCATATTTAAGTATTTTTGATTTGGTTATAAAGAGATTTACTTTCATTGGAATATTGTAGTTTAGTAAACCCTTGTTTAATTTTCCCTATATTATAAGACACTAATAGAATATTTAAAGGAAAATGTTCTTGACAAGAAATATTTGCATACTATACGACATCAGCAACAGACCCAATGGCACCAACTAAATGAGCTTATTCACGTTCGAGAGTAACAAAAATTATTCGTACCACTTTACGTTTCCTGGTAAAGGAAACATATTTCATTTCTATTAGCTTCACGAACTATATCTGTTTCATGATTATATGCTCAGACATTCAGGACATAATAAATCGCGACTTCGTTTAAACCCCGAAGAAAATCAGAAACCGATGAGTTTCGTTTGACAGTTCTACCTGCAAGCCTGTGGACAGGTCAATTGAGTTTACCTGTACTCGTAAAACAGTATGGCTAAATTGCCAAATATCCCGAACGTGTGTCGAGCCATTATAGTCACCAGACGCAAACGGGGAGCGGTAACTCAATAGATCAACTCATGTCACTGCAGCGCCTCTGACCGGGAGGCCCTTGGTTGAAGTCCTAACGGCGGCAGGATTTTCGACACTAGCTTTTCAGTTAGGTGGAATTCAGTCGCTGTATGGGGAAGAATTCTAGAGGGCGGTTGCTCTGATCGGTAGCTTTCCGCGGTTTCTCCGATCAACACCGCGACAAGGCGCATGCCGGAGCAGTACCCTAACAAACGGACCACGGACCGCGCGTGATCTTTCCTTCCTCTTCCTTGTCCTATTCTCCCCACACATATACATACACACACACTAAAATGCACTACATTACCACATATTCCGGAGTTCGGCCGGGAGCTTAGAGCTTGTCCCGACTGGGGTGGTGCCCCGCTGGTGGGAAAGTCCTGGTTAGGGGGAAAGCCCGCTATTCGACGGTAGGTCGGCGCCGGATCTCGCCATCCAGCGGGGCAAGATCACCGCCATCTCTCGAGGGAAAATATGCACTACACATACGGGAATAAATACCTAAGCTGTTGACGCGCCCGCAATCACCAACCAACCAACGAACCAGACGCAAACGTCCTCAAGCAACCCACAGACCAAGCCGCCTTCCCAGAGGTCCGAGTGCCCCTACATACGAGCCCCCCCCACACACACACACACACTCCACCCCGCAGCCGCCAGATGGTCGGGCGGCGAACCGCCAGATGCGCAAACGCGGCGTAAAAACGATTCCCAAGCAATAACGCCAAGGCCGGTAGATTTCTGAACGCGCGCCGCCGGCCACAATTCATCGCTTGACCCCTCTGGCCGTTGCACTGCTCGCACCGCAC
Source organism: Teleogryllus occipitalis (assembly GCA_011170035.1). NCBI lineage: Eukaryota > Metazoa > Arthropoda > Insecta > Orthoptera > Gryllidae > Teleogryllus > Teleogryllus occipitalis. The sequence goes on along the minus strand of BLKR01016455.1, from coordinate 8,618 downwards.
CGCACCGCACCGCACTGCGCCTCGACTAAGAGAAAATCGTCCCTCGACGGCTGCAGCAAATTGTTTCCAAGTGGGAGCGGTTGTAAATCAGACAATTACGCCCTTCCTTTGTAAACTCGCAAAAAGAAACAATGTTGCCCGAAAGCGAGCGGAGGGGTCTAGCGGTGCGATGTATAACAATCCGTGATGCGCTTAACGAAATGGACGCTTTAATTCAAATCGCCAGTAAACGAGCGCCGAGTTGCCTGTCGAGGCGGGGGCGAAACGAACATGCGGGCTATTGCGGTCGGGTCGTCGGAGGAACGAGTGTGTGTGTGTGTGTGTGTGTATGTGTGTGCGTGTGTGTGTGTGTGTGTGTGCGTGTGTGTGTGCGTGTGTGTGTGCGTGTGTGTGCGCGTGTTTGTGTGCGTGTGCGTGTTTGTGTGCGTGTGCGTGTTTGTGCGTGCGTGCGTGTTTGTGTGTGTGTGTGTGTGTGTGTGTGTGTGTGTGTGTGTGTGTGTGTTTGCCGCAGAGTCGGTATCGCAGAGTCAGTACAATTGCCGATATTGGCGTTAATTCGTAAAACACGGTAATACCCAAAGAAAAGTTACGGTACTGGTAAAGCGATATCGATTAGGACAGCTATGTATTAACATTATACAGTCCACTCCGGTTATAGCGAACTTCTGGGGACTAACATATTTGGTTCACTGTATCAGAAGTTCACTATATTCGATGACAAAAATAAATTGAACTTCTCCACTATGATTGATTTTATTAATATAAAGTTACAGTAAAATACGTTCACAGCACAAAATGAAAATCACAATATCTTTGTTGGTACCTTTGTACGTAAAAAAATTAATTATTCACAATTGTTTGCATCGTAGATTTTTCAAGAGATCCTCTCCAGATTTCGTCCTCTCTTCATATTTGATTCTGCATTGTCCTCTGTCTCTAAGTATCGTAATGTAGTCTTGACACCTTTCAATGCCACTTGCAGTCTTGGAACGCCATCAAACTCTCCGAAGGCCCTATTAATCGTCTAATAACATAAATGATCCAATTAATTTCTAGAACTTGTTTTCTAGGTTCAATATAGCCAAGGTTCAGGTTCACTATAGCCGAATCTTCTTACGCTTATTTGTAATGTAAGTGAAACGGGGCAAGCGACTTATGTTCACTATACGCGAGGGTTCACTATAACCGGAATCAAGTGTATGTTTTAATACTGCTAGAGGTATTTCTAGTATTTAGTTTCTCAATACGATAAAAATAAACACGTGGCAGAAAGTAATCCATCCACAGCGCTCAATTCTCAACTCCACCTTCATGCGAATGCGAGAGAAATAAGATACCCTCAGCAGAAACGGAAGAAAACTTTAGCTGATAAGTTAAGCTCGATGCACATGTACGCACCAACGATTCTGGACACTCACTTCACGCTACACGAGGAGACTTATCGCAGAACTCTAGACGCGAAGACGCCAAGGAGTTCATTAACACGAGGCTGGTGCTGGCACTGGTGCTACAGATAGTGGTCTCTCTTTTGGGCATGGACCTCCCAACCAACAGTTCGTCTTTGGGCTGTTCAGCTTTAAAACGAATCCGTGTACAAAAGTTTGAAGTTTCACAGAGTTTTAAAATTAATTAAGAGAAACAATTTTATAATTTCATGTTCGTATACTAATAAGAAATACAATTAGGACTTCTAATAAGAAAATTGTCGAAAGAGATTTGAAAATATGCAATATCCATCTCTTAATTGTAATTGTAAAAGTACGTAAGTCCACGATAATCCAAAAGTCACACTAATCATAATTCTGTTTGACATTTCTGGATTTGTCGATGCGATTATCGAAATGAGACGTTCAAATATATTTATATAAGTTCTTCTCAATAATATCGCATTGTTTTTCCAAAAATTAGACATTATAAGAATAAATAAAACGGTCCTTCTCTTCTTCTGGATACATGCATTCTATATAAATATTTGTTAAATCCTATATATGATTCATGTTTGCATTTTCGCAAGGAAAGTTAATATTAGAGGCAAAAAATAAATTATCATACAACAATCGGTACATGAAATTAAATTTATAAATTTAATTAAATAGTAATGAAACATATTTAAACAATAATTAAAATTATTATTACTTATTAAATTAATCGATTAACTAATTGTCATTACATTATTTAATTAATTAATTAATTAATTAATTAATTAAAATATATAAAGCGGCAAATGAGCCTTGCTTGCCATAATTGTTGTGTTAAAACTTTAACTGTGCAGTTTTACATAACTTTTGAAGTGTCTGTACTGCCATGTATGAATGAATGACTAATATGCTGATGTGAAAACTTAACAACAGGCCATTATCATTTATCTGAAGTTCAAATGGTTGTTGAGGTCAAGTGCTCTCACTGACCGTTCGCGTGTTTTGTAGGTCTACTCTTATATTTTCGGGAAAGAAAAAGGTTCGACGTTATACGAATCGACTTCTCTCCATTAAAAGAAATCGGTATTTTATTTAAGCCTTTTTATAACAATATTTTTACTTTATTGTTATTTAATATTTTAATTCAATAATCAAGTTCATTATTAAACTAATTTAAAATGTGACGACTTGGTAATAATGTGTACTTTTAACTTTTTTATAATAGCAAGATATGATTATTTTCAATTTGTAATTTTCCCGCCGGTCTTACAGCTTACATTTCTCACTAAAATATATCATTTTCAATTCTCATTCATCTATTTGCGTGAGATACATTTTTCATTTTTAATGTTGATAAAATACTGTTCTTTTTTGTTTCTTTTTCTATATTTTCAGGAACATTCTATTGAGGATGTTGAGGATACAGAAATCCGCTGCGTCATTTCTATAATTCCATAAACCTCAAATAAAGAACATTTTTGAATAGTTGTCACGAAAAGCGGTCTTGCGCGCCAGTAAATACTGTTTATTTAGAATTATACAGTGTCGTTTATGTAGAATTATTTTCTCCCGTGCATAGCAATAAATCAGTAACAACTTCTTTAACTGAACTGTGTATTTAATTGAACTACACAGATTCCTTTTCTTCTGGATTTGTCGATGCGATTATTCAAAAGAGACGTTCAAATATATTTATTTAAATACATGTCAATAATATCGCATGGTTAATATGTTGCATAACAATTTTAAAAAATGTCCAAATTTCACCTCGCTCGGTATTTCGCACGTGACAGGGATCTCCAACCCCTGGGCTCGAAAAAAAATTCCAAGTGTTACCTTCATATCGAAGGACGGTAGATCGAAATTATGAGGACGGTAGATCGAAACTATGAGGAACGATCATCTACACCTGATGACTTGCACTCAAAAATTCGAAGTGTTACCTTCATATCGAAAGACGGTAAATCGAAACTATGAGGACGGTAGATCGAAACTATGAGGAACGATCATCTACACCTGATGATTTGCACTCAAAAATTTTCAAGTGTTACCTTCATATTGTGACATATCGGTATGTAAACAAACATTTATTTGTAGATTATATGGTGGAAAATGCATTAAGATGGATGCCAAAAGTAGAAAATTTGGGATTGGGCGAAGAAGTTTAGACGATCGAAAGGTCAGCTACACCAAAATATAACGAACGCATGGATTGGCTGGGTGAGAGAAGGACGGTCAAATGTTATGAAAAAAAAGAAGGTAGTTTAATACGGAGTCTTCAAGGGGTGAATCATGCAGGAAGATTTGATTCTGACCGGCATCGCGTGTCTGAACTGATCGTAGGTTCGTGAGAGGGAGCGAGTGTAGTGCAGATAGTCAGAGTCGGGTTTTCAGATCGTGAAAGTTTAAGGACAGTAAATGATATTGCAGATATTGCATGTGGAAGTAATATTGATGCATAAATTGGGACTTTGTCGGGAGTGGTAATCGAGTTATAGATTTCGGGACTATGTCATAGGACGTAATCGGGACTGATAATTTTGATAGTTTGACACCATCTTGGATAGGAGCAGAAGAGGATTTCTTGGGACTTTGGACTACGGCAAGCTCGCAAGATATTTCGACTGAGAAGTCTACGAGGGACATCCACGAAGAATAGATAAGTTAACCGCGGTATAAAACTGTAAAATTCAAAGATATCTTGATCAAAGGCCTAACATCAAAAGCATTTATTAAATTCACTATATTGTTTGCTAAAAGGTAACAATAAACTTTGTTAAATTTTGTTCTTTAGAAAAGAAAGTGATCTTTCATTTAGTCAATCCAAACAGTAATGAACTAGGAATTAGAATCATTCTATTTCAGATTCCCAGCTGCGCTGTATAGTCAGCGGATCCCATAATCTATTATAAAGGTAATAAGGATTATAATATATCGTGACCCATTGACCCAGCAAGCCGGACGCTAAGATCTTTGCAAGATATTAAAGTAGAGAAAATTTGTATATCTCAATATAGAAGGACGGTAGATCGAAACTATGAGGAACGATCCTCTACACCTGATGATTTGCACTCAGGCAAGTGATACCAGCATCGCCAACGCATTAATGCCCACGCGTGCCTTTCATCTCCTGGCTGCATTCACGGTGCCTGCGATCACGAGGGCGCTGGACGGGCCCGCCACGCAGAAGCAGCTCGTCGGCGGCGACCCTTTGAGCCCGTCCTCATCAATCTGCGCCGCCGGCATTCGCCTTCTGGAGCAGAAGTTGCCTCCGCATCGCCACGCACTCCTCGCGCACCACCTCGCTCGGTGCTTCGCAGCGAAGTACCCCAGGGGTCTCCAACTAGCCTGGGCTCGGAAAAGATTTCCAAATTGCGCATGTATGTAGGTTCGAAATTCTGGTTGTTGGATGGTTATTAATGATTCCGGGGTCGTCATCAGCTTAGGTATTTCGTCCCGTAAATGTAATGCATGTTTTTTCCTCGGGAGATGGCGGTGATCTTTCCCCGCTGGATAGCGAGATCCGGCGCCGACCTACCGTCGGCTAGTGGGGTTTCCCCCTAACCAGGACTCTCCCACCAGCGGGGCACCGCCCCAGCCGGGACAAGCTCTACGCTCCCGACCGGTCTCCCGGAATATGTGGTAGTGTAATGCGTGTTAGTGTAAGTGTGTGTGTAAGGGGAGAGGATAGGACAAGGAAGAGGAAGGCAAGATCGGGCACTACCATGCATGACTGGGAGACGTGAGTGGTAGTGTAAGAGTCGTTTAGAGCCTGATCAGGCTGGGTCGGTTCTCCCGCCGGGTGAAATACCTTGAGGAGGGTTCTTCCGCAAGACAAGTGTAGGTCGCCGCCGGATCTCATCATCCAGTGCGAGAGAAACATCGCTATCTCCAGGCATATAAAACAATAACGATTTTAAAGATTCTCATAGCCATTGCAGTTAACATGCCCGGAAACATTAATCAAATAAGAATTTTTTGTTAATAAATGCATATGTCCTAATCACTTTCGAAGCCCGCGAACTCAAAGAATAAAGTACAACTCATTCTCTGATTTGAAAAAAAAATTAAATGTTATATGTTACAAAATCAAATATATCAACATTACCAATCAACATCGACAATCTTGAAATGGCGAATAGAGTTAAAATATCGTGGACTAATGAACGATCGGGGTGAAGTATTGATATATCTCCGTAGTGCTATACCTTCGCTCTACATTCCCAAAATTTCGACGTATGCAACATTAAAGACCAAAATTAGTAGTAAGACGTATTCTTTGTTGGAAGACTTGTTTGCCTCCATTTTGCGACGTTACTTGAAAACAGTCGACATAATTTTAGAACATTCTAAAACTTAGAGATACAGACGTTCGATCTACTTGTTGATATAACATAACACTGAAAATATAAAACGAACTATATTTTACCTAGTTAATGCAGTTCAAAAGTACTCACTGTTAACCTCTAAAAATTGGTCATTTAATTTGCAAAAGAAGAAAAGAAATTAAAAACGAAAATGGATATAGAGAAAGAAAAGAAAAAATAGAAAGAGGAGAAAATATAAAAAAGAAGAAAATTAAAAAAAGAATGTTCAAGGAAGTTTTACTATATACGCGCATTTTTTTGTTTTTTATTGTTGTTTTGTTATTTAAGGTCGCATCAACTTTGAGGTCATTAGCGACTACTATTGGAGTTAACGGTATGGTAACTATGAACATGAAGCGATATGGTGATGAAAAGGCGTGAAAGGCCAAACACAAATACAACCATGCCCCAGGCGGGACTCGAACTCGCAACCCTTCGGTCCAAGATCACTATGACACTACTGCCTTAGCGATCTCGGCCACCGGGCCGGCCAGCGGGGTGGGTTGTTTCTCGGATTGATTGATTAATTGTGTGGTGATTCCAGGTACGTCAACTGCTAAGGCTATTAGTTCCGTAAGTGTTGTGCCTGGGATGAGGCGGGGAACTACTACAGCTGGATGGTGACATCCGGCGCTGACCTACCGCCAGCTGTCGGCGTTTTCTCCAGCCCGGTATATCTCCCACCAGCAAGTCACAGCCCCAGCCTGGAGAAACTCTAAGCTCCCAAGTGGTCTCCCGACATGTGTGGTAGTGTAGTGCAAGTAAGTGTAAGTGTAAGTGTAAGTGTAAGTGTGTGTGTGTGTAAGGGGTTAGAACAGGACAAAGAAGAGGAAGGAAAGATCGCGCGCGGTCCGTGGCCCGTTTGTTAGGGTACTGCTCCGGCTCGGCTAAGCGCATTTGGTACCACGAAACTTTTGACTTCCTGTGACCGCGTCCACCGAGTGTGGCCTCGGGTGGCACCCCTGGCTCTCGGGTGAACTCCCGCGAGGGGTCTGCTCATTCATCACCGCGCGCGTGCAAATCGAACGCTCTCCTTCCCGATGCGTGCGCCCGCGACAGTGTTTTGTGCTCCAAAGAAGATAAATAAATGAAAATGAATTCCGCATGGGGAGCTTACGCCAAAGAAACTACTCAGCGTAAAAGCAGAAGATCACGACCGGAGAAGGAACAACAATAAATCTTGTGTTTATAAATGACATTTGCGTATGTCTCTACTTTTCTTTTGCTTCTGATGCTTAGTAATTGGTTTTATTTTAAGCGTAGAGCTAAATCTGAAGATTCCCTAAGGTACCACACATTTTTTACTGCGGTTAAAAAAACTTTAAAGAATACTAATTGACGTTGTTGGTAAGTGATTAGGGTCTACATCGCACAAATAATTCTAGAACTTTTTAAGTAAGAATTGGATGGCATGAAAGAGAAAGATTCTAAGATGCAATTTAAATACTGCTTACTAAATAGGAAGTATCACCTGGAAATTCCACGAACACGAGCTCTTTCAATTCTGAACATTTTTTAATAGAGAACGGAATTTATTGTACTAAAAAATGAAAAATATGTACAAATATATGTACTTATTTTTTCCAAATCATGTAAGAAAAAATAGAAAATATGTAAAATAAAAATTCATTATTGTGTTTAAAATTGTTATCTACAAGCATTTTCCGATCAGAGAACATAGCCGATCACTTCTTAAGGATTTGGAGTGGCTGAAAGTAGGTTCTATCTCTACTGAAGTAATCGTACTCTAGACATCACCTCATATATGAATTTTATTCGAAATATTAAATACAATTACAATGTTTTCGAGGAGCCGGTGTGCAAGTGAATAGTAGTACAGCATAGGGAGTGATGGATCCCAGCGAAGGGGATTAAATCCACCCTCCAAATTGAACAACGTGGTAAGACTAATTTTCCGTAAAAAATATTTCTTAGTTTTCGATCGAGTAACGAATTTGCTGTTTGAAACAAGTAAGCACGTGGTCGAAATTACATTTGTTCATAAAAATCCGTTCATCCCAGACTCGCAAGTATGCAGTAAGCGAGGGGGGGGGAGGAGTTTGACAATTCATGGCAGATATATGGTGGTAATAAAAGCGCAGCAGTATTACATTTGATTTGTAAGAAAGATGATTCCGTAACAAGTTTTGCAAACGCGCATCCGTTATTTTCCTTTTCGACGTATAAATGTATTAAAATGTAGCGAAATATGTAAGAAATGTGTCGTAATAGGTAAAATATGTAAAAATATGAAATTATTCCACCTTATGTAAAAATTTGTAAAATAAAAATAGTTCTAATTCATTAGGATTGTCTTGTAAATTCTAAAAAATATAATTGAATGCGGTTATATAGTTCCTGTAAAAATATGTAATTACATGGAAATCCGTTCCATATTTATTACTATTAGTCCACATTTCGTAAATTAGTACCCAACACAAACTAAAAGTTTAAGGGCCACAGAAGGTAAATCGATGTAAATTAATTTCTTGACCTTCACTCTGGTCTATCAGAAAACACATTGTCCTGATTGACAAGAAGAATGGGTTTTGTGTAAGCGATTCAGTTCACTACGAAATGAAAATTAACCCAATATGCAAATCACACGATAGATTCTTATGTCCTTTTGAATCGTCTGCCCTGACTGTAGTTTAATGTAAAATTGCCTGCTTCAAAGAGACTAATAACATTCGCAATGTGGTTGTGTTGCATTTATGAATCAGATTTTATAACTTTCAAAATCTTTCAAATCTAAAGTACACAAGTACACTTGTAAACAATAGATTTTTAAAAGACCGCGGATTGGACAAGTTTGGTATGGGACGACAGAGTC
>BLKR01016454.1:0-27402 GCA_011170035.1 Teleogryllus occipitalis | reverse complement strand
AATGATGACCTACATAGAATTAAGTATATTTTTAAATTTCACTACATTAGAAGGAAGAGTCTCTAGTGCTTTTGCAGGTAGTTTGTTCCAATCTACAATAGTGCGATTCACAAAGGAGAACTTGCCTACATCAGTTCTTTGCTTTCTACATCGTATTTTCCCGGGATGGTCTCCTCTGCTTTTATAATCAGGTTTCTGTAATCTTTTACTGAGGTCTGCCCATGCTGAGTCCCCTTTGTATATCTTGTACATTACGCATAAACGCGCCCGTTCCCGTCTCTTAGATAAGGGTTCCCATTCATCTCGTCCATCAACGCGTCCATGACTTACAAACTTCCCTGCCCGTTTTTGAATTTTATCTAACGCCTCGATTTGCCCTTTTCTGTACGGGTCCCAGCAGGCCGCTCCGTACTCTAAAATAGGACGAACAAGTGAAGTATATGCCAAGGATCGGGCATTCAAACTACTGTTTTTTAGAATGCGCATTACAAAGTGCAGCGCCCTCCATGATTTCTTGACCGTGTTGTTAATATGATCCGACCAGCCCAAGTCGCTACGCAGGACCAAACCCAAGTACTTACAGTTTTTTACACGCGGTATAGCGTTAGTTCCTAACTTGTAATTCGAGTGTACATTCGAACGAGATTTGGTAAAACAAATGAATTTACTCTTTTCCGGATTTAATTCCATCTTATTTCTGCACGCCCAGTTCCATAAACAGTTAAGATCGTTCTGTAAAACATTTTCATCCGAAGACGCGCCAATACTCCTATATATTATGCAATCATCGGCGAAAAGTCTAACTTTCGATTTTATTCCTGTTGCAATATCATTAATAAACGCTAAGAATAGCAATGGTCCTAACACACTCCCCTGGGGGACCCCAGAGGTTACATCGGCTTTCGATGAGTGTTTGTCACCTATTCTGACTGCTTGAGTTCGGCCCGTAAGAAATTCTTTTATCCACAAGATTATTCGATGATCTAATCCAGTTTTTGACAGCTTTTCAATTAAAATGCCATGTGGAACCAGATCAAATGCTTTAGAAAAGTCTAATATTACTGCATCGACCCTACTCCCTTCGTCTAATGAATCTGCTATGTCCTGACATAAAGAAATAGTCTGGCTGTCGCACGAATAGCTAGGACGAAAACCGTGTTGATTTTGAAAAAGCCAGTCGGTTTTATTCCAGACTCGTCTAATATATTCCGCAATCATGTGTTCCATCTGCTTGCATACAACTGATGTCAAACTTATAGGCCTGTAATTATTAACAATCCTTTTGTCTCCTCCCTTATGAATCGGCACTACAATTGCCTCTTTCCAATTTTGAGGAATCGTATTATTACTTACAGTGACGTCCATTAACCGAGCAAGGTAAGGAATCATGGCTTCCCCTCCCAATTTCAATATTTCTCCTGGTATTCCGTCAGGACCTACAGATTTATTTCTCCTAATTTTTGCGATCCTTTTTCTAATAATTCCTGCATCGACTCTAAAGGTTTCTATAACGGGTGTTGATTTATTTACTGAAATCTGATCCTTCGGCTTGAAAACCGACGCGTAATGCCTATTTAAACAAGCCGCCTTTTCACTGTCATTTGTAATTAACGAACCGTCAGCTCCACAGATCGCTGGAATATTTTCTTTGTTCCCTTTCTTATGTCTCACATACTTGAAGAAATTTTGCCAACAGTTCAATCGATCGTTTAGAATTGATTTTAGGTAATTTTCTTGGGTATGTAACTTTAATTCTAGTAAGTCTTTAGATAATTGTAGAAAATTATTTTTCTGTTCCTTGTTTACATTACGTTTACTATACGCTTTCCTAACCTTCCTTTTCAGTCGCCTCACTTCTTTGTTGAAATAGACCGGATCCGAATTACACCGTAGTTTCTTGGTAGGCACGAATTTTTCTAAGCATTCTAAAATTATGTTCCTAAACTTTGTCCATATCTGTTCTACTGTACATCCGCTAGAAGCCCAAGTTGAAAATTTGCTTTTCAAATATAATTGCATGTTTGTAACATCTGTTCTATAAAACTGAAAAATTTTTCTTTCTTTAATGGGATTGTTTCGCTTACCCTCTCTGCACATTTTTAAAAGGACTCCTTTGTGGTCGCTAATTCCGGGAATTATTTCGCAGGAAAGAAGTTTGTCCACCGGTCGAATAAGGAAAACGTCCAGTAAAGCATTATCGCGTGTCGGTTTAGTCACTACCTGCGTTAAGCCGTTGTCCCAAACCAACTCGTTAACGTTGGGCGGCGCCTTCAGCCCCCACATCCCCCTCCCAGGTAGCGTGCGGTAAATTTAAGTCTCCTCCGATAATGACGTTTTTCCCACTTTTCCTGATTGCACGGGTTCGCTCTACAAGTCTTTGCAACGGTTCGTGCCCATCTTTCTGTGACCTATACGCACCTATAATTTCCCATTGGTTTTTTGAATATCTATCTCGAATGTGTACACCTATTATTTCAAATTTGTCATCCATCCATGCCTCTACTGCTTCAAAGTTGTCTTTTACGCATATAAAAACACCCCCGCCAATGCGATCCATTCTATCACGTCTGAATGTTGAGAAATTTTGTCTGAAGATTTCAGCGTTTAATATTTCCGAATTGAGCCATGATTCCGTACCTATCACGACATCTACATTATAAGATTCTACAGTGTTCCAGAAATGAACAGTTTTATTATAAATACTCCTACAATTAACCTGCAGAAAGACCAGAGACTCACCTTCTGCGCGATTACATAGCGAAAGTCCGTCTCTCGCCACCGTTCTCGCGTCGTTGTCCGCCGTTATGTCGCCGTTCGTCGTCGCTGCCCCCGCGCCGCCGTCCCTCGCCGCCGTCACCGCGACCCTGTCCGTCGCCGCTGCGTCGCCGTCCCACGCCGCCGTCGCCGCGACGCCGTTCGTCGCCGCTGCGTCGCCGTGCCTCGCCGCCGCCACCGCGTTGCCGTCCGTCGCCGCTGCGTCGCCGTCCCTCGCCGCTGCCACCGCGTCGCCGTCCGTCGCTGCTGCGTCGCCGTCCCACGCCGCCGTCACCGCGTCGCCGTCCCTCGCCGCCGTCACCGCGTCACTGCAGGCCGCAGCTACGCCGTCGTCACTCGCCGCACTGCAGTTCGCCGCCGACATTCCCACACAAGCAATTTCATGGGACTCGATATCCCTTGCCGCCACCGCCATGCGGTCTCACGAGCTTGTCGCGGAAAGTTTCGGGGCTCCTACGCGCGAGAAGAGTCCACCCAGCTTTTTGGATCCCGAGCGATTAAGATGCAAGCCGTCACGACCGAAATCGCCGTCCTGCAACCAAGAATTTGGGTCCACAAAAAACACCTTTCTAGTTTGTGCCACCCATTCGTACAAGCGGTTGACTACATCAACCCGTCTCCACGGAATGCCGCGACGCCTGAGAATCCCACTAATATATATTTTAGCACTTGGGAACTTCTCTTGCACTTTCATCACGAGGTCACCCATATCCCCCATGACGAAGTCCAGATTTCTTCTCTTAAGGTCGTTAGTACCGACATGTAATATGACGGTATCTGGCGTACCGAGGTCCCTGTTCTCCACATACCTTCGTAGCTGCTCAGTTCGAATTCCCGGGAGGCACACAACATCCATATGTTTGTTGTGATTACCTACGTGCCTGACTATCGAGTCTCCAATTACGAGAATGGGTTTTCTCGAAGTTGGAGCCTCTACGACTGGCTGCGCGGCGTCTCCTACTGGAACCGCTCGGAGTTTCGCCTCCAGAGCTGCGTTTAGCTCCTGCAACTCCCGGATTTGAAGAAGAGCAGCATCCAGTTTCTCTTCCAGTAGTCTGACTCGATTTTCTTTGCACTTGTTGCAAAACCATTTTCCGTTATCCATGTCTCCGTTCTTACCACAACTCGCATGGTACCACAGTCCACACAACTCGCACTGTTTCCCCGATTTCAAGTTGCTGTTGCACCCACTGCACAAGATGCGGATTGCATTTGCTTCAACTGCAGGTCCCGGATTAGGTTCGACACCTCCAATTAATAATAGCACCGCTATCGTGGTTGCACACAACGATGCTGCTCCAGCAGCTGCACCGTCCCCGCGAAACGATGCCGAGGGTGCCGGCGCTGCGCACGAGGAAAAGCGCGCGGCCCACGCCCCGATGCGCGCCCGATACTCCTGCAGGTAGCAACCCATTGTCTCACACGGAGCTCCGCTAAAACACGTCCAACCGCTACGACGACCAACAACAGAATGACGACCAACAACAGAATGACAATAGACTTTAGACAATAGACAATAGACAACAACAATAGACTTTTATGGTGCATGTCATAGGTCCATTTCCACACCAACTATTTCAAAAGGATGACAATTGGCTCTGTGCCTTTGAAATATTAAATAGATTACATAACAAAATTGATTGATTGCGGTTTCTTATATCGTTCTCTATTTTTTCAACATAAAATATTCAGCTAAATTCTTATATCTACAATATGCAAAAATGACATTAAAAGCTTGAAATATCCAATTTAAATTATCTTTTACATCACTATATTCAGCACTTTCTATGATTAAATGTCAAAATTAATACTTGTCTCTTGAAGTAAACAGAAGTTTTCTCTGAAAATAGTGAATATTATTCCTTTGATCACGAAATTGTATTTGAAGATTAGAGACTGGTCCTAGGGCAACATTTTCTTTTGCAGTTCATATATCAGGCTTGTTTTATTTTTTAATTGAGGGAGTGATTAAAACAAAATAAATGTGCTAGAGCTCAAAAAGGAATCCATAAAATATCAAGAAAGAATTCCATAGTACATACTAAATTACACTAATTAAAAAATTTTGCTGATTGCTATCAATTCATCAAAGAATTCCCCGTCCACATTTATGGTTTGCCCTACGTTGGGTATTGCAATAGGAAAGTACAAGAAAGTAATAATTCAAATTTTTGCTGACAATGTAAGATCTTTACAATGAATATCTGAACAAAATAAAATATGCAGTAATTATAGTTAAACTCTACTTACAGAAGATTTTCCTCAATCAGATGTGAAACAAGTTTGATTTTATTACGTAATTCAGCACAAAAACGGGAAGGAAAAGCCCCTAAGCGAAGAGGAAGGAATGATCGCGCGCGTCCGTGGCCCGTTTGGTAGGGTACTGCTCCGGTTTTTTTGATTGATTGATTTTTTCGTGTTTCCGGGCGCGTCAACTACTTCGGTCATTAGTCCCGTTAGTGTAGTGCATGTTTTTTCTCGGGAGATGGCGGTGATCTTCCCCCGCTGGATGGCGAGATCCGGCGCCGACCTACCGTCGGCTAGTGGGGTTTCCCCCTAACCAGGACTCTCCCACCAGCGGGGCACCGCCCCAGCCGGGACAAGCTCTAAGCTCCCGACCGGTCTCCCGGAATATGTGGTAGTGTAGTGCATGTTAGTGTAAGTGTGTGTGTGTTTAAGGGGAGAGGATAGGACAAGGAAGAGGAAGGACAGATCGCGCGCGGTCCGTGGCCCGTTTGGTAGGGTACTGCTCCGGCATTCGCCTGGTGTTGATCGGAGAAACCACGGAAAACTAACAATCAGAACAGCCGGCCGCTAGTATTCTCCTCCAGACAGCGGCCGATCTCGACATAGCTACCTATCTAGTATCCAAACCTTTGCTACCGTCAGGACTCGAACTACAGGACCTCCCGGTCCGAGACACTGCAGTGACGTCACAAGGTCAGTCACAATCACAATTAGATCATGGAAGGCCGCGCCCGAAAGCCAACTCGTCTAGCCGGCATCCGCTGCAGCGGGCGAGAGCTCATTAGCAAGAGCGTGCGGCGGGAAATGCACGGAGTAATTATGAGTCGGAAGTGAGTTTCCTCCCCCCCCCCACCTCTACAAAGCCCCGCCCGTCTGGCGCGGATCTCACTTGGCAATGTGTCACTGTGTCATCGCTTTGCACGAGGATTATTTTTTCCTGGAATCTTGTTACATCGGACAATCGAATACAGTCGACTCCGGTTGTAGTGAACTCGGATACAGTGAATCCTCGGTTATAGTGAACATAAGTCACTGGTCCCGTTTCACGTATATTACAAATAAACATAAGAAGGTTCTGTTATAGTGAACCTGAACCTCGGTTATAGTGAACGTAGGAAATAAGTCCAGGAAATTAATTGGATCTCGTATGTTATTAGGCGAGTTGAAGGGCCTTCGGAGAGTGGGACGGTATTCTAAAAGTGCAAGAGGTATTGAAAAGTATCAAGACCGCATTTTGATACTTAAGAGACTGAGCACAATGCATTATCAAGTAAGGAGAGAGCACGAATTCTGGAGAACAATCTAAAAAAATTATAATGAAAAATGTACCAAGCAAATAATTGAAAATAATTATTTTTTTTCATTACACGAATGTTGAATATTAACTGAATATTGAAATTTTAATTTCGTGCTGTTAGTGTATTTTGCTGTATCGCTATACTAATAACATCAATAATTGTAAAGAAATTCTATTTAATTTTGACATCATCGGATATAATGAACCAAACCTGTTAGTTCCCAGAAGTTCACTATAACTGGAGTCGAGTATATGTGGTTTACTGCTAACCCCATGGCAATTGTTTTACTTAATGGGATTCGATTCATATTTCGTCGGATTTTGTTCGTCGTTTGTCACAACATCAACATCATGGAATGGAATAGCTAATCTAAGGAAATGAGTATTTTCCTAAGCATGTAAACGAGGTTTACCGCCAACTAAAGGCAACTGTTTTATTTCATTGGATTCGATTCATATTTCGTCGGATTTCAATACCAACACAATTTTACACCAATTAAAATAACATCATGAAGTGAAGTAGTCAATCTAAGGAAATTAGATTTTTTTGATTAGCATGTAAACGAGGTTTACCGTTAACCACAAGGAAACGGTTTTACACAATAAGATTCGATTCATATTTCATCGAATTTCGTTCATCCTTTGTCACAATACCAACATTGTGAAAAGGAATAGTCAATCTAAGGAAACTAGAGTATTTTCGTAAGCTTTTAAACTAAGTTAATCGTTAACCCCACGGCAACTGTTTTCATGTGATTCGATTCATATTTCGTCGGATATCGTTCGTCCTTTGTCGCAATACCAATCATGTATTGAAATAGTCAACCTGAGGAAATTAGAGTAGTTTCGTAAGCATTTAAACAAAATTTACCGCTAACCCCACGGCAACTGTTTTACTTCATTGGATTCGATTCATATTCCGTCGGATTTCGTTCGCCCTATGTCGCAATACCAATCATGGATAGGAATAGTCAACCTGAGGAAACTACAGTATTTTCGTAAGCACGTATAACGAGCATCATAACTCAATGTTATTATTTTAGAGCCAGTCGTGCATTTTCAAGTTGACAGTGAGGATGCAATCTTCGTAATTGACTTACAATAGCGATACAAACATTAATAAAACACATTTTATGTTAAGCTGAAGCTATTTGCAATTAAAAGACAAACAATTCACATAAATCCCTTCAAAGTGCACATTCAAATTTGAGAACAAATACTTCTTCACGAACAATTGTGTTCTGGGCTCGTTTCCTGCAACGTTTGTTAAGGACATCCAATTATAAGCTCTAATTGTTAAGCTCATCAACCATACAGAGCTACTCGTAGTATAGTAGAACTATCAGATCTCTATCCGTGTCATTAACACGTCAGAAATATAAAACACGTTTCATCTATGCCAGTCGGAGAGCTAGACCACTTAATCTAATTAATTTCTAGTTAACCTGATGCATGGATTTCTAGGACAATCTTGATTCTGAGCCACAAATATCATTCTTGTCTGATACCAGTAATAAGAAAAATTTACATAATATAAACATTAAGCGAGTACTAATTGTATTTCTATTTTTTTCGTTCCTCTTCCGCTTCCGAACTATGTGTGAGAGAGGGGCCCTATAATGACGTTATCTCTTTGTCAATGTGTGCCTCTGCATATTACAATGTCCTACATACGTTCTCTGAAACGATTAGTATCAGTGACGTAACGACGAAGGTGACAAGATAATTATGGGTGAATACCAATCACGTACATGAGATAAAAGTTTCAATGATACGGCACCCACAGTTGTGAGGGGACAAAGAGAAAATGATCCTCTCGAAATTCTCAGAAATTTCGTATCAATGAACGTAGCTTAGGGGCGACATATTACAATAGGCAGACAAATATTTGTATTGGACTTGAAGAAATTTCATTACTAACAAATATTCAGATTCTTTAAAACAAACATCGGCTTAGGTGGCTCAGGGCATGTCGCTGCATACCCTCCGTCCGGGAGGTCCTAGGGTTCGAGTCCGCGATTCTAGCGGTCGGCTGTTATGATCGGTAGTTTTCCGTGGTTTCTCCGATCAACACCAGGCGAATGCCGGAGCAGTACCTTAACAAACGGGCCACGGACCGCGCGCGATCTTTCCTTCCTCTTCCTTGCCCTATTCTCACCCCTGACACACACAATTACACTTACATGCACTACTCTACCAATATGCTGGGACATCGGGAGCTTAAGATGGCAGGGACGGTGCCCTGCTGGTCGAAGATACTTGCATGACGAAAAGTCCACGAGCGGACGTGTAGTTCGTTGGCAGATCTTGCCATTCAGTGAGGAATATCACTTCCACCTCCCGCAATAAAAATACACTATACTTAAAGAGACAAATTCTTAATAACTGTCGCGGCCGGAATCACTAACGCTAGCTGTCGCGTCCGGAATCGATTTAAAACAAGTAAATTGTTTGTTTCTCCTTTTTCTCGAGCTGTGACCGTGAGGATCATTGCTCTTGGATGTCACGCAATGACGGGAAGCTGCGAATCAAGATCATTCTGAATGTTATAATGACAGGTTGTTTTCTACGAGTTCCTACTATGCTGGGTGTTCAAGAATAAATGTTACGATTCTGCTAGAGTATTTAGGGGGTTAGAAGATGATCACATTTTGCCGGTGAACATGTGAGGGAAATCTCTTTCAATGAAGTTACACGTGAGACATTTGATCCTCGTAAGTACACAACTCATTGTGATCTGGTGTTTTCCAGGTACATATTTTGAAGCAAAGAGATTTCGCGTTTCACAAGAATCAGGATAGTAATGTACTATTATTATTTATAGTCAATATTGCCATGCAATAATGGAAACAAACACTAATTTGCTTCTCCTGAAAAATATTTTTTTCTTACATCTTTTTCCTTCCAGCTTTGCCCTACACCGTTCTTTCTTTCTCTTCCAGTCTTTTATTAAACCTACTTTCCAGCGTACAGCTTCCTCTGATGTCACAGTTTCCATGACGACGTGCGGAAAGTGGCTTAATCAATCAGTCATCCATCACAATTGTCAAACATAATACGGGGTATTTCAAGTCGCTTATTTTTGGAATCATCACAGATGAGGATTGGATCTTAATGGAGGGTTAACTATTCTCTGGAAATAGTCCCAACAGAGGTAACAATGCCGTGAAGAAAAATAATCCTTCGGAGAAACATATACTGTATCTGTGACTAGCTGCAAGAAGGGTCAATGTAACTTTTTAGTGATTTTCGTGTTGGTTGTCCAATGTGGGTTTTGAAGCCCCTTCTTTCAGTGCAAGTAAGACTAAATTCAAAAGTCTATCCTGTTTCCTGATTTTACATTTCCAACGATTGTTTTGTCATTTCGTTGGTGTAAGAACACCACTTATTCTGTAAAACTTTGATTAAATGATTAATACATATTAATCTTATTCAATGTATTGGTATTAAATTGTTCTCAAATATATTTTTAAATATTCTTTAATCACACAGAAAAATGAAATAAATATTAATTTAAACAACTCCCATTGTCATCACTTAAGTTATTTGCTGAAAATTACTTTTCAAAATTTAAAATGACCCACATTTTTCAGCGACATTTTAAAACCAACAGGTCGTATTTTAGTGTGAAAAGACATGGAATTAAAACATTCTTTTTACAGTGGCATTTTTAACGAACTGCGATCCCTTTTACTCGTTCAGCCAGCACAAGTACAGAACGTGGAAAGCACTTTTCCGTGAAGGAAGCCCTGATATTCAGGTACACAGGACATTCAGGCTGATCCGACGTAGGTTCGCGAGGGCTCCTGTTACAACGTACAACGGCCGCCCATCGCGTGTTTGGACCTAATCACAGGCACGGAGCATCGATAAGCGGCCAGAGCAGCAGGGAGCGGGGAGAGGTCGGCGTGAATGGGGACTGGGGCTGAAGAGGGGTCAGCGGGGCAGTGGTGCGGAGCAGGTCGATGGGGGAGACGGGAAGAGATGAGGAGACAGTGACGAAGTGTGGCTTGATGTGGCGTGGCGAGGGCGGCATGGTTGATTGCTGGTGATTTCGGGCGCGTCAACTGCTTTGGTCATTAGTCCCGTAAGTGTAGTATGTGTGTTTTTATCGGGAGGTGACGGTGATTTTCCCCCGCAGGATGGCGAGATCCAGCGCCGACCTACCGTCGGCTAGTGGGGTTTCCCCCTAACCAGGACTTTCCCACCAGCGAGGCACTGCCCCAGCCGCGACAAGCTCTAAGCTCCCGACCGCTCTTCCGACATCTATGGTAGTGTAGTGCATGTGAGTGTGTAAGTAAAGGGTGAAGGTAGGACAAGAAAAATGAAGGAAAGATCGCGCGCGGTCCGTGGCCCGTTTGTTAGGGTACTGCTCTAGTATTTGCCTGGTGTTGATCGCAGAAACCACGGAAAACTACCTAACAGAGTAGCCGGCTGCTAGAGTTTTCCTCCAGACAGCGACTGAATTCGACCTAACGATCTAGCGAGTGTGGAAAAACCTGTCACCATCGGGAGTGGAACCCTAGGTCCTCCCGGCCCGAGGCACTACAGTGACATCAGATGCTGCCCTGAGCCACCTCTTCTGGTTGGGCTGGCTTGGTGAGGGGTTGTGACGGGTGGGGGCGTGGTGAAGGAACGTGGGAGCCTGTTGAGAGGGTGTGGCGAGCGGAAGGAGTGGTTGGGAGGGTGGTTGTGTGGAGCCGGAGGCGGTAGTGGAAGGGGGCGGGGACGGGGCGGGGACGGGGCGGGGACGGGGCGGGGACGGGGCGGGGACGGGGCGGGGACGGGGCGGGGACGGGGCGGGGACGGGGCGGGGACGGGGCGTGGGCGGCGTTGACGTACACGCGAGGGGGCGTTGTCCCTCGTCCACGGCCACCTGTTGCTGCTGTCGCTGCCGCTCTGTCATTACGTTCAACACCTCCAAATCCCCCTTGCTCCTCCTGCCACAATTACGCAAATGCGATTACATTGGAGCTGGTGATTCCAAGTTGTTTCGTTATTAAATAAGCAACATGCTTTACGAAATTAGTTACTGATAAATAACGGCTATTATAAATATCTTTTATTCTGTTGTCATTTCAACATGATCATTGTTTATTCTTTTGCAAAATAAAATAAAATAAAATTTACTCTTCTTACTGTTTATGCAATCTGAAGAATGCCAAATTACTTCCGTATCTTTGGCTACAATCCTGTAAAAACTAGTGGAATGCATTTGAGGGTCTACAAATCATTGTGTTAGACGTTGCTTAAAAATGTTTCGGCCTCTGTCGCTCCTTAACGGCTGATTGTCGTGGCCTTTGCTGAACTTTTTCGTCAGTTAATAAAACCTTATTTTATCATAGTTTAGCATAATTTACCATTTGTGTTATTATGTAGAACATTAGTCGATCTAGTCAGACAATTGTCTTTAGAAAATCTTTATTGTTTTACATGTTTCTAAAGTCCTCATGTCGGTCATTCAAAACTATATTAACTAGTGAGAACCCGTCAAAATATGACGGTGTGATCTAAGATAAATGTAAAATACTGTGCCCAGACTAATGTTCACAATATGTTGCATTGTTTGAATCTTTAGGGTATAACGAAGATATTATGCGATGTGGAGTTCACAAAATGTTGAACACGTATGGCCCATGACCAGGTGGCAATGCAATATCGGCACCAAATTACACTAAAGAAAGACCACTATTATACTGACGAATATTATTTCTAAAGTTTTTTGATGTGTCATAATCTCCTATAAACAACTGTTTGATTTCTTCTGGCATATTGCTCGAAGGTAAACTTATTTTCCCATGTAAGCAACACACAGTAAACTCGTTTACAGAATTTCTCTGACATGGGAAGTACAAAGTAGAACAAAACTGACCTTTCATAGACAATAACCCAACAGAAAACGAAATGACCTCACTATCACGACACATACGCTGACTTTCTCTTATCCTGCTCCCAGTCAATGTAGTGCGTTTGAGTCTTTTGGGGCGCGTGAGCAACGATTCGGAATTCGACATAACCTGTAAACAACTTCACTACAACCGCACAAAACCCACTGTCCGAATGTTCTCTACAAAATACACTACAAAAGCAAATATGTATATGCAAACTGTCATCTTCACAATGCAATTACTACACTGAAACAAAACCTTGACGAATTGTGAACAAATCTCAAGAATCAAAACAAAAACATCAAGCAGCGCCACCATGAAGCGGCGGGGACGCACATCTATAGACTCATATATATCAATTTTCAAACAGCCACTCTTTGGAAGAAAACAATTGACTATTGATAAGCGTACTATTAAAGAATGATTTAATTAATTAATTTACACCGTAAATGTTGGTGAATCAACACAAACAATATCTGATAACACATCTAGGGATCACATTCTTTCATTTAAAAGAAAAAATACGACAATCGGTTCAGTAGAAGCTCTAAACGAAGCCATGGCAGAATACCTTATTTTTTTAAATATATAGAAAAAAATACGACAATCGGTTCAGTAGAAGCTCTAAACGAAGCCATGGCAGAATACCTTATTTTTTTAAATATATAGATAATAGCATCACAACACACAAGTTCGCGATTAACATTTCGGTTACATTATTTTACATGCATTTTTTTAAACAACCGTAATCACTTACGAACAGATTATGGGTTTATTTTTTTATTTAAAATTGTTACTAGTCTAATACTGATTCAATATTAAGCGGAGATTTTTTTCTGTACTGGAGATTGGTTGAATGGTATGCAATTTGTTTCTACCTCAATCTTTTTGTTCTCACATTCAAAACAAGTTTTTGCGACTTAGAGAAAATTTAAGAATAATTTTCCTGTTCCTTTAACGGAATAGAAACGAGCCTTTATTACAGGTGATCGTTTTCAGAGAATTCATTTGTATCTATGGGGCTCACTCTTTCCTCACGAAATTACACTTTTCCTATGAACTTCGCTGACGTTGAAATGTTCAGTTTCCTGTTCCATCTCCTAATCGTTTTACTGCAGAGAAAGGTTGTCTTGTAAACACACAAAAATGACCTTGTAAGTGAGGATCTATAACTATGCAAAACGCAAAGAAAAACGATTGAGGTATTGCACAAAATTAAACAGCGTCACATACACATGTATGTTGTTACTGTTTTTATGCAAATAAGCACATAATTTATAATTTGGAACCATAAGAGCTGTACAAGGTTATTTAAAGCATATTTTTGATTTACCAAGAATTCATTGTTCACTAATTCAAATCGTTTAGTTTAAAAAAGAAATTAATTTATTAAAACTAATGTAGACATTCTAGTAATCGGGGAGCCCTTTGTGATTTTAAGTATAGTTTATATCCGCAATATGGCAATTCTCATCAACCTTAATAGCTAATTCCAATTGAAGAAAGTGCAGTACCTCATCAGATGCGGCTGTATAAAGTTATTCTTTTAAAGGAGTAAAGTAATAGGCAAATGTCAACGGAACAAACACATTCGTATAATAAGAATAGAACAATGGACACAAAAAGGGTTTTCCAGGATCGTCAAAAGAACCATGCACAATGGAATGATCAGATGTTTCTAGATGAAATTACGTAGGAAGATTACGTTGAAAGCGGTGAATGTAATTCATTACGTACATTAAGAACATTTAAAGCTTGTTTTTTAAACAAGCTTTAATTCCATTGGACGCGTTTAAGAGCAAATGCTGACATAAAGGATGTGACACTAAAAAGATGTGCGAGAGAGAAGTACGAAAAGAGAATCTACGTCAAAATTCACTCCACAAATTCAGGGAAAAAGGATAAAACTCTAACTAACTAGACACTCGAGGAGGAACAAAGGCCACAGATCCTATTGTACTTGTGGCTCAACTCTCAAGATATGTATTCACAGTATTACGTTTTAGTTATTACTAATGTTTTAAAGTTTTATTGTTACTAAAATAGTCCTCATCACTATATGACTATTTTTTAATTCGTCACCAACACGATGTGGTCGGACACATAATTCAGTGTAAGAATTCCTTTATAAACGAAGTTTCTGTAAGGGATGAGAAGATGGATACCTACAATATTTTCAGAGACTTATGAGACGTTCAGTTTTTATATCATTACAAAACGTGATTGAAAAATGATAAGCACTTTTTTCTTTCCTTTCGTTCACATGTAGCTCGGTTCGGAGGAGGAAATGAATGCCGTGACATCTACCCGGCTTGGTAACCCTGATGAAAAAAGCTAATTTAAAAGAAAGAAAGATCATTAATTGACCTTAATCCCCCTCGCACTATAACGTCACCAGAAACGCCCTGCAATTAAGATGGCAGCTCAGGCAACAAAGCACAAGTTGCACGCGACTGCCCTTCGCCGGTTGCATGCGCTGCGGATTTGCGACTGTCGCAAGCAACGAAATTCTAGGCACGGCTTCGGGGGTCGACCCCGTACGTGAGAAATTGAGCCAATTAGAGAGCAGCACACGTGCAGGAAGGACGACACACGCCAGCCGTGATCTCACCACTTATCTGCTACCGCCTTGTTCATCCATAGGGCAACCGTGTAATGCAACGGCTTGAGCGGTGAATCACATGATCGACGTGTTCACACAATTGGCTGGGCTGGAACTAAAGTGGTCTATGAAACATTTTGGCTAAAATCCAGGTTATGATAAATTTGATCTGAACAGGTGAGCATTTAATGTGGTCTATGTGTCATTTGTTGTAGCTGCCGCATAATAGAAGTACCACTTTAATAGGTAGTAGTAGGTTAGTTTAGTAATTTAGTAGTAGTGGTAGTTTAGTAGGTAGTTAGTAGGCAGATGTTTTTAATGTTAGACAATTCTTAACTGTTCCAAATCAGGTTGTACTATTCGTATCACAGACCACTTTAGTTCCAGGCTGGCCAATTGTCTAGTACATTACACACACAATTTTTCTTGGTCACTATCTCGTCTCGTATTTTTGTCAATTTTATATGCAAAGTTCATTGACTATACATGAACGGCTTCAAAATCATTTTACGGTAAATGTTTTACTTTTGACCCACTGTGTAGCCTATTTACTTTCTTCAGGTATTTTGAAGAAATCCATCCACACAATTATTGGTTAAAACCTAATATTTCTTTAAAATTAGGTATATCCTGTGCTAACTTTCTGAACAAAAGTTAAGTGGTACTTTCTAATTGACCTGTTGCCAATATCTAACATATAAAAAAGCATAACCACAAGAATGATAACATAACCTAGTTTGTCATGTACCTTAAAAAAAGCAATAATTCATATATATATTGTATCTATATTTAATATTAAAGAAGTACCTTGTATATAACTAACCTCGACAAACGAAATTATTTAGTTCTTTTGTTATTGTCATACATATCTTAATCTTTTGCCTTTGGAAATAACTTATTTTTAAAATTTTGAGCGTTCAAATTGATAAGAGATAAGCGTTCCCGAGCGTTCCCCAAAAACTCAGCACTGGATATATCTGTTTCTTCAAAAGTAGGCATACTTACTGTTTCTTGTAAGTGACATGTTTAATATTCATGTTTATAATAATACTTACTGAAATTTTTACACACAATTCTTATTTAAACTAAAAATTCAACTTGCCAGTGTAAATTTTTTTTCTCTAAAAATAGTTCATTGGTGTTGGTCACTTTGATATAGGAGTTTAAATAAGTGACCAACACACATTAATTATTCTTAGAATTAATAGTATAGTCGTGAATTCAAGAACTGTAAGTATCTTATTTTCAAATACGAGATTTGACACGAACGAGAGCAAGTTTTGCGAATTTAGTACGGAGATTCAGATACTGTGTGAGGTATCGCCCTTTCCTCGGAGGAAAACTGATGCAGGCACCTGCTATGTGACCGCAGTGAGCCACTCTCGACCAGGATGCTGCGGCTGTATGCAGATGATGAAACCTCGCATCCGGTAGCATTTCACCTTAAGCCCTTGTCCAAACAGAGATTTTTCCTTGAAAAGAAAATCGAAATTACTTCGATTATTGCCTCTAGAGACGTTTACCTTCGTGAAATACTCGTGGATGGATGTGATGTCGTTTCGTTATCACAGCTATGGTGAAGTTCGTTGAATGGAATTAGTTGATGTTTTATGCCTTTTAACAGGAAATCATTTCTCGTTATAATAACTGTATAAATGTTATTTATATACAGTAATATTGTATGATAACACAACGCTTTACGATACAAATCCTATACTTTTCTCCAAACTGTAAGACGCAAAATAGATTTTATCTGTGAACGATGATTTTATTGGGATTCAAATGCTATACTTCTAGTGTGTGATTTTTACTCGATTAGAATAACTTCTTGGCTTCATCTGAAATCATTAAAACAATCTGTTTCGTATATCAGAATTTAAAGTCAGGCACTAATTCCAAGAAAATTTTTCATTATCATTCACGATATTCCTTTTAATCTGTACTTGTATTTTAAAAACGAGTATCAAGGGGCGTATCTTTCTTATATTGGATGCTGATTCTTAAAACTACCTTACCGAGAATGTTTCAAGAAGCCGAATTACTACGAGGCAATGGTAGCAATTGAAATATTTTACGAAAAAAAAAAAACAAGGTAAAGGTAGCGAGGGTAGTAAGGGTAGCTACGAGGCAATGGTAGCAATTGACATATTTTACGAAAAAAACAAGGTAAAGGTAGCGAGGGTAGTAAGGGTAGCTACGAGGAAATGGTAGCAATTGACATATTTTACGAAAAAAACAAGGTAAAGGTAGCGAGGGTAGTAAGGGTAGCTACGAGGCAATGGTAGCAATTGACATATTTTACGAAAAAAACAAGGTAAAGGTAGCGAGGGTAGTAAGGGTAGCTACGAGGCAATGGTAGCAATTGACATATTTTACGAAAAAACAAGGTAAAGGTAGCGAGGGTAGTAAGGGTAGCTACGAGGCAATGGTAGCAATTGACATATTTTACGAAAAAACAAGGTAAAGGTAGCGAGGGTAGTAAGGGTAGCTACGAGGCAATGGTAGCAATTGACATATTTTACGAAAAAACAAGGTAAAGGTAGCGAGGGTAGTAAGGGTAGCTACGAGGCAATGGTAGCAATTGACATATTTTACGAAAAAACAAGGTAAAGGTAGCGAGGGTAGTAAGGGTAGCTACGAGGCAATGGTAGCAATTGACATATTTTACGAAAAAACAAGGTAAAGGTAGCGAGGGTAGTAAGGGTAGCTACGAGGCAATGGTAGCAATTGACATATTTTACGAAAAAAACAAGGTAAGGGTAGCGAGGGTAGTAAGAGTAGCTACGAGGCAATGGTAGCAATTGACGTATTTTACGAAAAAAAAACCTATAATAAGGAAAACAGCTGCCAACTCTGAATTAACACGCAGAATATTGAATATTGCTGGTTGAAATACTGTTTCCACATTTAACAGCATTAATAAAATCAAAGCCCAAAACATTAACGGTTTCAATTTTTCCCAACTAGTAAGTTTTAAAAGTTTTGAAGATATACGACGTGTGTGTGTGTGAGAGTGTAGGAGTCGAGGTGACAGCTCAAAAGTAACAGGAAGAAGCGAGCACGCAGTGATAACGGAGTTTCGACACATCTGTCTTGAAATGCTTTGGAGCAGTTATTCTGACACTTTTTGGCCCCGAGATGTCCGTTAAGGAAAAAAATAGTTATTAACGCTCCAAGGGCGTTATATGGGTTTTAATGATCGAGTGGCAACAAAATGCTTGACGGCCTTTGGCTCCAGGCGTATGAGTAAAAAATAAAATTTGTATTGCCACTCAACCCAAATCCAATAAAGCTTAGTTAAAACTGTATGAATATGCATATTTGAAGTGTACGAACATGAGCAATTTTACTTGTTCCAATTTACTTTACGTTATGCTTGTAATTTATTTCATTATATAATAGTCAGTCCATCTCTTTGTAGAATATATGCTCTGATAGTGATGTGTAATGGTTTTTCGTCTACAATTGCCCTAAAAGCTATGTTCAGAAATAGTCTTTTATCACAAGAAAACAATTTGTTTTTTTGTATTCCAGTCATATATTTGGGTGTGGAGAAAGTTTTAAAATGAAAACCAAACGCAATTATCTCAGTAATTAATTTCTAAGTGTGCTTATACGGAAGAAGTATAGGTATGGATAAAATGTTCATATTGTTCCCTCCCTTTTTCATTTCTGTTTGTGGGTAAGTTGTAGGCTTCTGATTATGAAGCGACCAGATGGATTGGTTAATGGAGATAACTTTCTGCACTGTCTTCTCGCAATAAGTTTCTGTGTCGGTGTTTGGTGACGATACAATGATCGTTTGTCTCGAAATCAGTCCAGATTTCATTTCAAAATTTCTCAAAGTATGGCTTTTGGTATGTTTGTTATGTATTTTTTTAATCTCAAAATGACCTCCGGATGAGGTTGTCTAGAAATGATGTCGAAGTGGCTTCTGTTTTAGTGGTCCACAGCTCCATATCGAAATGATTTTGACAACAGTATGACTCAAGATTTTAAGGAAGATCAGTCTAAGATTGGAGCTGCAAAACGGTGAGACATCCTGTTTCACTATCTCGAGATTGTCGCGAGATCAGTCCGACCTGAGTTGGTCAAGAGATCAATGCCTCTCGAGATTAGTCGCCCTCGAGATGGGCGATATTGAAGTCCGCCCCAGGATGGTCAAGATACCAATTCACCTCAAGAAAATAAAGAGATCTGTCCAAGTCGAGTAGGTCAAGAGATAAGTGCTTTTCGAGATGGTTTCGAGATCAACCCGTCTCGACATCGTATCGAGACCGAACCATTTTGAGATAGTCTCGAGATAAATCCGACTCGAGATAGTTTCGAGATCAACTCGTCTTAAAATGGTCTCCAGATCAATCAGACTCAAAATCAATCGGACTCGAGATAGTTTCGTGATCAGTACGTCTCGTGATCAACCAATCTCGAGATAACCCATCATCTTGAAATAAGTTTATTTCATCTCGGGCCACCCATAACTTTATTTTAACATGGCCTGAGAGAACGTCGTTTCGATTAGCACGTCAGTGAAGGGTTCCTTCCTTTGGTATCTGCACCTCGACAAATTTCCTGGTGTGGTTTCTAGACGGTGAAGGAAGTCTTGGCTTACTTGGTGGGGAAGACTCACCTGCATTGGTACCTGCACAGCGAAGAATTTCCTTGTGGGGTTTCTGAACAGTGAAGGAACATTTGGCTTTTTTGGCGAAGACTGACCTACTTTGGTATCTGGACGGTGAAGGAACTCTTGAAAACATGGCTTGGCGTGTGCACGGATACGAATTTTCTGTTGTGGTTTCCGAACGGAGAAGGACCCCTTGGCTTGGGAATCTGCACGATGAAGGGTCTGCATGGCGAGGCACAGCGCTGAATTTGTATCAAAGCGCGGAGGCGTGCCCGCGCATGGCTGTATGCGCAGTTATCTCCTTTGGTGTTTACACGGCGACGAACTTCCTGGTGTGGTTTCCGAACGGTGAAGGACCTCTTGGCTTGGGCCTCTGAACAGTGGAGGGTCTTCCTGGCAGAGATGTCTAAGTGCGGAGGCGCATGGGGGTGTGGTGTCTACACGGCGAATAACTTCCTGGTATAGTTTCCGAATGTTGAGCTCTTACATCCTTAGCTTGGCATGGAGGAGAGTCTGCCTGGCGACGCGAAGCACAGATGTGGTGTCTAAGCGCGGAGGTGTCTAAGCGCGGAGGTGTCTAAGCTCGGAGGTGTGCCCGTGTGCGGCTGTAAGAGAAGTCATGTCCTTTGGTGTTTTCACGGCGATGAACTTACTGGCATAGTTTACGAACGGTGAAGGACCTCACCTGATTTAGTATCTGCATAGCGAAGGATTTTCTGGTATGGTTTCTGGACGGCGAAGAACCTTTTGGATACATGGCTTGGCATCTGCTCGACGACGAATTTTCTGTTGTGGTTTCCGAACGGTGGAGAACCTTTTGGCTTAGGCCGCTGCACGGTGAAGGGTCTGCATGGCGAGGCACAGTGCAGATGTGGTGTCTAAGCTCGGAGATGCTCCCGTGTGCGGCTGCAAGGGCAGTCATCTCCTTTGGTATTTATTTGCACGGCAAAGAACTTCCTGGTGTGGTTTCTGAACAGTGAAGGACCTTTTAACTTAGGCCTCTCGGTGAAGGGTCTGCATGGCGAGGCACAGTGCAAAGGTGGTGTGTAAACGCGGAGGCGTCCCCGTGCGCGGCTGTAAGGGCAATCATCTCCTCAGGTGGGTGCACGGCGAAGAACTTCCTGGTATAGTATCCCAACGCTGAAGGACCTCTTGAATACTTAGCTTGGCACGGTGAAGGGTCTTTGCCGGGCGCGGAGATGTCTAAGCGCGGAGGTGTCTACGCGCGGAGGTGCCTAAGCGCGAAGGTGTCTAAGCGCAGGGTGTCTAAGCGCGGAGGTGTCTAAGCGCGCAGGCGTCTAAACGCGGAGATGTCTAAGCGCAGGATGTCTGAGCGCGGAGGCGTCTAAGCGCGGAGGAGTCTAAGCGCGGAGGCGTCTAAGCGCGGAGGCGTCTAAGCGCGGATGCGTCTAAGCGCGGAGGCGTCTAAGCGCGGAGGCGTCTAAGCGCGGAGGCGTCTAAGCGCGGAGGCGTCTAAGCGCGGAGGCGTCTAAGCGCGGAGGTGTCTAAGCGCAGAGGGGCGCGGGGGTGTGGTCGCAAGCGCAGGGACATCTGTTGCTTCGAGCTGACTATCTCGATCTGCACGTCGGTGAAGGGTTTCCTGGTCTGCACAGCGATGGATTTCTTGGTATGCTTTCCGAACGGTGAAGGAGCTCTTGGGTCCTTAGCTTGGCACGGTGGAGGGTCTTCATGGGGAGGCGCGGCGCGGAGGTGTCTAAGCGCGGAGGCGCGCGGGGGGGTGTGGTCGCAGGCGCAGAGGCAGCCGGCTGGTGCGTGTGCGCAGGGCGCGGACGCGGGGCCGCAGCGAGGTGGGCGGGCGCGCGCGCCACCGCCGCCGCTTCGCGCTCTACTCGCTGTACGCGTGGGGCGTGCCCGCGCTGCTCGCCACCGCCGCCATCGTCGTCAACGAGAACGGCGAGGACTGGGGCGTGCCCCCGCGCTACCGCCCCAACATCGCCACCGTCAGGTGCTTCCTCGTGCGTGAGTATTCAGTTCAGTTCAAATCACTTCAATCCAATTCAATCCAATCCAATCCAATTCATTTCAAATCAGTGCAGTTCATTTCGGTGCTGTTGAATTCAGTGCATTTCAATTCAGTTCAGTTCAATTGAGTACGGTTCAATGCAGTTGAACTCAATTTAGTTCAATTCAGTTCTGTTCACTTCAGTTCAATTCAATTCAATTAAGTTTAATTCCGTTTAGTTCAATTCAATTTAGTTCAATTCGGTTTAGTTCAATTCAGTTCATTTCAATTCAGGTTAGTTCAGTGTTGTTCAATTCAGTTCAGTTCAATTAATTCAATTCAATGGTCTGGGCTGTCCGGGTGACGCCACGTCGAAGGCTGAAGTGCCCAAATTGAGGTCTGGGGTGCCGACGTTGAGGGCTGAGAAGTCGGCGTCGAAGTCTGATGTACTGAGGTCGCTAAGGCTAAAGAGCTGTAGCTGCTTCGTGCCTGAAATGTCGCTGGTTCGAATCCCACCCGGGACATGGATGTTTGTGTGAATCTATATGTTGGTAATTGTCCATTCATCCTTCATTATCATCATTCCATACTTCATCCTCCCAGGACTAACAATCGTAGGGTGTAAAAAGGGATTCAGCATAGAAATGCTCCTCCCCTCGAAAAAGGTCACGTACACTTACCCCGGGAAAATAAGCCTCAGTGGGTATAATTACACTTTCGCGCGGTCCTAAAATGACCGATTCGTGACAAAAAAATCATAATAAAAATGATAACAATTTCTTTACTATTTTATCTATTTTCTTTTCTATTATCTCTACTCTTTTCTTTACCTTTTCCTTCTGCCCCAATCATAAAACTAATAACAATTTTTTACTAATTTTTATACTATTTTCTTTCCTATTTTCTCTACCCATTTCTTTATAAACTTTTTTCCTTCAGTATTTTTCAAGTCCTTCCGAGTCTGATGGGCGTGGCGCTGGCCTTGGACGTGGCTCGGTGAGCCGGATACAGTATTTTAATGGGCAACGAACACCCCTACCTTTCTAGATGCAACATGCACAGTATAATGGGACTAATGGCTACAGCAGTCGTAGCAGTTGACGCGTCTAGAATTACCAACTGATCAATCTTTAATCTCTTCTTTATTCTTGTATTGATTGGTTTCTTTACCATTTTCTCTACTATTTCATTTCTCTTTTCTCTACCCTCTTTATCATTTTCTTTACTTTTTCTCCTCGAGTCTCTCTTTCAAGCCCTCCAAGTCTAATGGGCGTGATGCTGGTGACTTAGGTGACGAAGGTGACTCAGTGAGCCGGATACAGTATTCTAATGGGCAATGAACACCGCTAACTTTCTCGGTGCAACATGCACAGTATAACGGGACTAATGGCTCTAGCAGTCGTAGCAGTTGACGCGTCTCGAAGTACCAAGTAATCTATCTTTTATCTCTTCTTTATTCTTTTATTGCCTGGTTTCTTTACTATTTTCTCTGCGTTTTTCCTGATCTTTTTCTCTACTATTTTCTTTCCTCTTGTCTCTACCCTCTTCTTTATCCTTTTCTGTACTTTTTCCCCTTGAGTGTCTCTCCCGAGTGTGACGGGCGCGGCGCGGGCGTTGCAGGGGGCACGGTGAGCCGCGCGCTGTACCTGCAGGGCAGCGGGGCGGTGATGGTGGGCGTGAACGTGGTGCTGTTCGCGCTGACGGCGCGCCGCTGCTCGCGCGTCAAGGCGGAGATGGCGCGTCTGTCGCGCGGGGGCGCGCCGCCCTCCTACTACTGCAGCAGCAGCACCCACGGCTCCTCGCGGCACAGCAGCGCCTCGGCCAACGGCAACGGCGTCAGCGCCGGCGACTCCGGCCCGCAGCGACGCGCCGCGCGCTTCCGGGCAGACTGCGACCGGTGAGTAGGTTGCATGGCTCTATCTGGGCACCGAAATGGTCATGTAATGTTGCGAAGCTGCTTGTTAAAAAAGGCAGAAAGTCGATGTTTTTGAGACGGTACGTAGGATAAAGTCAATGTTTTTGAGACGGCGCGTAGGAGAAAGTCAATGTTTTTGAGACGGCGCGTAGGAGAAAGTCAATGTTTTTGAGACGGCGCGTAGGGGAAAGTCAATGTTTTTGAGACGGCGCGTAGGAGAAAGTCAATGTTTTTGAGACGTAGACGGTTACAGTCAGTGCTGTCGCGCGCAGCGTGCTTCCGGGCAGCCTGCGACCGGTGAGTATGTTGCATGTCTCTATCTGGGCACCGAAATGTTGATGTAATGTTTCGAAGCTGCTTGTTAAAAAAGGCAGAAAGTCCATGTTTTTGAGACGGCACGTAGGAGAAAGTCAATGTTTTTGAGACGGCGCGTAGGAGAAAGTCAATGTTTTTGAGACGTAGATGGTTATAGTCAGTGCTGTCGCGCGCAGCGTGCTTCCGGGCAGATTGAGACCGGTGAGTGCACTGCACGTTCGCACGCGGAATATGGCCACAGAAATGTGGATGAAATTTTTTAAACTTTGGTATTTTTTCTGTTAGTTAAAAGACGCAGAAAGTCAATGTTTTTGAAACGTCGTATAAGATGGAGACGGTTATACACAATATCGCTATGCGATGCACCGCGCGCTTTGCGCTCAAATGTGAATGCACTTTTCCAAAGCTGCCTGTTTAAAAGCCAGAAAGTCAATGTTTTTGACACGGCACGTAGGAGAAAGTCAATGTTCTTGCGACGTACACGGTTACTGTCAATGTTGTCTAGCGCAGCGGCGCGCCGTGCGCGTCCGGGCAGACTGCGACTAGTGAGTTCTCTGCACGTCATTTGTGCACTGAAATGTGCATGTTTCGAAGCTGCGTCACAGAAACTAAGACAGTCAATGTTTTTGAGACGTCGTATAAGATCGAAACAGTTACACCCAATGTAATTTTCGGAAGTCGCCAGCAAGAGCCAGCAAGTCAATATTTTTAGACGTCACGTACGAGGGAGACGGTTTCACTCAACGTTCTCTCAAACACATTGACTTTCTGGCTTTATAACTGCAAACTGAAAGAAACCAGAAAGTCAACGTTTTTGAGACATCATATTGGGAGAGACTGTTACATTTAGTGTAACTTTCGGAAGTTGCCGATCAAAAAGCCAGAAAATCAATGTTTTTCAGACGTCACGTCGTAGGATGGTGACGGTTCCACTGAGTGTCACTGAAAGTCGCAACGCGCGCTTCCGGGCAGACTGAGACCAGTGAGTTCGCTGCCCATCTACAGTTCGCGTGCGGGAACTGTGTTGTGAAATGTGGATGTAATTATCGAAAGCTGCATGCCAAAAAGCCAGAAAGTCAATGTTTTTGAAACGTCACGGATGGAGACGGTTACATTCAATGTAATTCTCGAAAGCTGCCTGACAAAAAGCCAGAGGGTCAATGTGTTTGAGACGTCAAATAGGAGGGTGAAGGTTACACTCAGTCGCTGAGCGCTGTACCCCGCATTTCCGGGCAGACTTCGACCAGTGAGTATCCTGCATGTCTAGAGTTCGCGTACGGAATCTGGGCACTGAAATGTGGATGCCATTTTTCGAATCTGCCTGACAAAAAAGTCACTGTTTTGAGATGTTACATAGGAGGAACGGTTACATTCAATGTAATTTTCGAAAGCTGCATGCCAAAAAGCCAGAAAGTCAATGTTGTTGAGACGTGAAAGAGGAATGAAACGTTACACTCAAAGTCATCTAAAAATATTGGCTGCTTCGCTTTATAACAGGCAGATTGAAAGGAGCCTGAAAGTCAATGTTTTTGAGACGCCACATAGGAAGGAGACGGTTACACCCAATGTAATTTTCGGAAGCTGCCTGTCAAAAAGCCAGAAAGTCAATGTTTTTGGGGTGTCACATAGAAGGGAGACAGGTATACTCAAAGACGTATCAGAAACTTTCACGTTCTGGCTTTTTGACAGCCAGCTTCCTGAAAATTACATTCACATTTTGTGTACGAAAGCACACAAGAAAATAAACACGAAACATTACTTACGCAGTTGCAACAAATTTCGGTCGTCAATTTGGCAATTTCAATTCCTAGCTCGCATTGGGCTACGCGATATTTTCTGAAAAGCACAAATACGCTTAGATGTCTTACTGCGCGTGCGTAGTGTTCCTTTTCTCGCGTGTCTCGCTCGCATTTAAACGGTCGTTGAGGGCACAGATATCTCCGTGCGAACTCCACTGGTCAAGGCTTGAGCAAAAAGCGCGTTGCTTAATTCGACTCCAGTACCCACCCGGAAAGTTGGTACGTTCCAGCTGGCAAGACGGTCCCACTCTTGCTCAAGTGGGGAGACGACTCGGAGAAGCGTTGCGTTGCGGCGTATCCGGATGCCAGTCTGAGTAGAGCCGATTCATTCGTGGCTTAAGCAAGTGAATACCGTGGCCCCCTACAAGGAAATTCAAATATGTATAGGGAACGAAATGGTAATAGTCAAAATTCAACGAAAGGAGGCATGAGAGAACCTATCAATACCATTTGAATGACAACGTCACTCCCTCAGCGACTTTTCAGTGTTCAGACGGGCACATTCGTTAGTGGCTTAAGCGTGTTAATACCGAGGCCCCCTACAAGGAAGTTCAAATATGTATAGGCAACGCAATGGTAATAGTCCAAGTTCAACGAAAAGAGGCGTGAGGGAATCTATTAATACCATTTGAATGACAACGTCACTCCCTCAGCGACTTTTCAGTGTTCAGACGGACACATTCGTTCGTGGTTTAAGCGTGTGAATACCGAGGCCCCCTACAAGGAAGTTCAAATATGTATAGGCAACGCAATGGTAAGTTTAACGAAAAGAGGCGTGAGGGAATCTTGCAATTCCATTTGAATGACAACGACACTCCCTCAGCGGATTTTCAGTGTTCAGACGGACACATTGGTTCGTGGCATTAGCGTGTGAAAAGCCGAGACACCTACGAGGAAAGGAAGAGGAGTCTCAGATCGCGTATGCGGTGGGTGTTCGGGGGGCCATGCCAGGCGTCCTCACCGAGCGACGTCGCGCTAAAGGAATGCACGTGACCTGACACAATGAACGCGCCAATGAATTTCCTCTCGTCTCGCAAACGTCTTGCATCTAACTAAGTACTGTTTTAAAAGAAGCATATTGAAATACGGGTGACCATGTCTTCTCTCCTACGCTATGTGATGCTTATCATCATTTTATCAACTTGCGGAGAGCGAATCACGATGTAAATCTGAACGTCATTAAGGTTTTGACAATTTACACAGAACATTTGCATGTTTCACCAACAAACTTAAGAAAAATGAATGTTTAACTTAATGGTAACGCAACCTGTAAATTGAATCCATATTGAGAACTTTTTCATTTATTTGTTAATTCCTAATTAGTTATTATTGGTTAGATGATAACATAGTTCCCCTACTGGAAGCATTGTAGATGTAATTTACGAAAATTAAAATTTGATCTTTGGATCTATGAAGCAAGTAATAAGCTCTTCCTTTGCTACATCAACAAATCTAGATTTTCTCCCTTTTAACGTCACATACGGCAATTCACTATTATTTAAAAGTAAACTACATAAATAAGTCAATGAATGAATAAATAAATGTATGCGCATGGAATTTTAACTTCGGAATAATACGCCTTTAGCCATTTGTAGATGTTCTCAGACCTGGGCCATGCTTTTATTTATTATCAAACGCCTGGGGGTAAGGGAGACATGGATGAGCATGACGTATTTTCATCACCGTACTGGGCCTGCCTGAGCTCTTTCTTTCACCACACAGCTATATAAACTGAGACGATTTGAATTAGAAAGCTCCATCTTCATTTGTGTCCCGGTCGGGAATCGAACCCGACAGCGCCTCACAGAAAGCTGATACGCTGTCCAGAACCACCCGAAAGAGAAGAAAGTAAATACATAAATAAATAAATAAATAAATAAATAAATAAATAAATAAATAAATAAATAAATAAATAAATAAATAAATAAATAAATAAATAAATAAATAAATAAATAAATAAATAAATAAATAAATAAA
>BLKR01016453.1:0-27460 GCA_011170035.1 Teleogryllus occipitalis | reverse complement strand
AATATCGTCATCCATTTTTAACATGAATAAAGTAATATATTTACCCAACAGAAACGTGAATTATGAAGACAGAATATTAACAAAAGAATTGGGATCCCTTAGACCAGACTTGTGCATCAATCAAATGTCCAGTAATGAAAATAGGTCGGACATTTAAGCGGTAAATATTCTTATATTTGGTGCTCTCCCTGGTTACTAATCTGGTCACCCTAGAGGCGCCACTAGATCATAGCTACCTTAAAACACTAAGAAAGCAAATTCATTCACTTCTTAAATTCCCTAACATTCACTGATCACATATGACCCTGTAGGTCATATGTGGTCAGTTATGGGATTGAAAATAGAAAATGCAGTTTGTCTAATAAAAAAATATTAAACATGCATGCCTGAGAGACCGAAGTTTAATTGACCCTGCGACTACGGCAACGTTGCTGAAATCTATGTTGCAAAGACTAGAGACAATAATCAAAGCAAATGGAATTCATACCCAGTATTAAATAACGTAATATGTTTTGTTCAACAGCTGTGTACGAAAACTTTTTAAGCTTACAAAAACGGCCATTTTATATTGTTTCCAAATACCAGAGAGTTGGTAACATTTTGAACTTTTGTAATATAAGGGAATAAAAAGAGTATTCTTAATTTCTAAACTTGATATCTTTATTCTTTCTAACATATCGTTCGTATTAGATTCGTAGAAGTTTCTGCTAGAGTTTTCTAGTTGTTCGCAAGGCCGTCCTTTGGCCTAAGCAACTGCCATGAGTCCCAACTTCAGACGGGGACATAGATAATTGAAATAAAATACAATAGGATCCCCAATAAATTTGTATTACACTCTTAAAGCCCATAAATATGTAAAGACATTTTTTTTATCATTTTTACTGTTGAAATAGCTTCTTAAATATCGCAGGGTTATTGATAAAAGTGATCAATTCCAAAAATTTGTGGTTTTGGATAAAAGGCATTTACAGGTATCTAAAAATCAGTGTACTGTTTTCGATTTTCATAGTATTTATTGTAATGCTACATCTTCTATATTATTATCGTTTTATCATTAGTTTAATTTTTTGTTATTCAATTGGTCAATTTTCGCAAAAAAAATTGCAATTTTTTCAGTTGTGAGAACACGCTAGAAAAATTCAAACTTTTGCAATTTTTGAAAATCTTGTTAACCGTGAAAATAGAACCTATGCCACTTTTATAAGTGTATTTTGCTCTGTTATTACAATAAATTTAAAGAAAAAATTTTGAGCAAAACTTTTGAGAAAATTTCGAGAATGTCCGTGGGGCTTGATCTAAAAACCCCCAAGTTTTAAAGAATGGTTTTCAAAATTTCAAAGCTTCAACTACAGATAGACAGATGTTTCTCTAATTTGAAAAAAATCCTACGCATGGTTTAAGCGCTAGTAGTGTTCACAGACGGACAGACGGCGGGCGTTTCGCTTGCAATTGAGTTTTCGGTATCAAGGACCAACAAAATAGGAATTCTGGCTACATCACATATAAGAGGACTTTTTTCTCTTAATTAAGCAACTGCATTTATCCACTTTTTCGTTATCAGGATCTGGCAATGAATTTTTTCTGCCGAAAATCCACCGTTTTTTGGCGAAGCATTACATAACTTTCTCTACATTACGTATATTACTCCGTATATACGTAGGTATGCAAGAAAAATGATATTTCATTAAAATCTGTCTCCTATTTATAATATACTCGTATAACTGTGTTCAGCATGCTCTTAATAATTCACTTCACCACAATAAGAGCATCAGTTAACCCCATACTGCAGTTAAGTGAATAATTTTTATCATCATACGTTTCTGCATCCCACGAAATTTGCTAACACTTGAAAATTAATAATTTGTATTACTGTTTCTTATATTAACTTCATATTATTATATAATAAGTTTGGCTAACTTAAGATAAACAAATGCAAAAGAAATAAATAAAAAACATATCTGGCCCAGTTAACCAAACTGTCCTGTATATCAATACAAGTAACTGGAGTTATTTTCTGACGTTAACTATCCACTCCACACAATTTTGCGTAGTGTAACGATTATGGACAATGTACTGAAATTACATATTATAATGTTCTAAGCGAAGTGCTAGCGGTACGTTTTTTCGAAATTTTGATTAATAAAAACTAATGGCGGCATGCATGGTAATAGTCTAATTTTTTGATATTACAATTGTTTGGTGATGGAAACACCAGAATAACGTTCGTAAAAAAACTATTAATTTTAACTTACTTTCATTGAGCGAAATAACTTCTTTACCGTGCGATAAGTTAGAGCCCTGATGAGTCCCAACGAAAAAAGTACGTCTTAATCCATTTATCGAGTACTTTATGCTATCAAATGAAGCTGAATAATAATGTTATCTTCTAAAATATTTTGATGTTTCGATAGCAGGAAAGTCGACAAATGAGGACATTAAGCGACAGTGTTGCGTAATATTCATTTTCCCACTTCCCTGGCAATATTCTGCGTCCGTTTATTTTCTGACTCTCAATTTACAATTAGAGAAAGCGTACATCCCCATCTCCGTTCTGATAGACTGAAACATTTTCTTGAGAAACTTCAATAAAATATTTCAATAGTTTTTAATTTTTTAAACTTAATTTAATTAATTTAAATTACTTAATTAATTTAAGTTCATTCACAATTAACTTTGTAATTGCAGAATTACATGAATTCAAAAAGATTGGTAGGGCTGTATTAGTATTTTTTGATATTTTGCGATTAAATAAAAAAAATAGTTCACGCATTGGTAGTGATGTAAAAAGCCGATAATAATATTAACTTATACCCCCGTTTTTATATATTTATATTATGAGACTTGAGATTGGAAATTATACGTGCAATTTTTCTTCTTGCAGCCGTCGACACTGTCGCTTTTGGGGAAAGTGGCCTTCGCGACCTTTCCCATTCTCGCGAAAGTGCCGGCGCCGCGAAGGCAATCTTCCCCAAATGCGACAATGGCAACGGTTGCTAACAGGAAATCTCGTACATTTAGTTCCAAATCACATGTCTGAAAGTATAATTTTATACTCAATATACTATCAAAATATTCACGTATGTTACATCAATGCATTCGTCTATTTATGATTATCTATCGCTAGTGAAAAAAATATATGGTCCCATTTAAAAAATCAAAGATAATTAATTTTCTCGAAAACTAAAAATATTTCGAATTATATCTCTGCTGCACATTACTTCCCCCATGATTCCGCATTGTTAAGCGAAAACTGCATTTCGAAATCGGGAACAGTTTAAAAGTTATGAGGTGGCCCATAGTTGGTGGGACTCTGTATATTTCTATTTTTCAGAAAATTTTCATTACGAATTTTTCTATTTTCCAATAAATAAGCGCTTTTTACAACAGTTATTATGTTTTATTTAATAAAAACCTCATGAAAACATTGTTCTCTTTTGTAATTGAGTTTCCCACCTCCCAGGAATGTTTCCGCGCTCAAATTTCTTTCGTTGCCCGCTGCAGCGACGATTTTGAGTGGCAGCACCCGCGAGGCATAAATAGGAACACGAATGCCCATGCGGGCAAAACTGACCGCCCTTGCTATAGAGTCTGCTAGGATATTATTTGATTGACAGTCACAACTATTACGATCGCGACGTTTTACAATCTTTTATTTTAGTCATCAATATTCCCTTCGAGATTATGAAAATTTTTTTCTGAAGCTTGGCATATTGTCAGTCCACTCTTAATGCAGGTATTATTCAGCTCACCGATCGCAAGAAGACGTGACTTGAACCGCGAGTACTTGGAAACAGCAATCTAGCTTAAATCAAGAATAACAGTGGCATCAGTTAAACCCCATTCCTAAAATACATTAAAAAAATTATATAAGAAACAGAAAACTGATTAAAATGCAAACAAAATGAAAGACAAAAAATTGAATTAAAATTATAATGATAATAGGACGCACTATTTGGTATCGCAATATTATAATAATTCATGAAGTCCGCAGAAAGGTTTCCAATCCTTAAAAGTTTTGTCCACACTAGGAAACAAACTCGCTTGGGTGCAGAGATTGGTTTCCATGTCCACTACACTATTATCTCCCCAAGAATCACAGCCCCTCCGACACAAAAAAAGTTGGACACATTAACACATGCTCATGAACGAGAATGAAGTCTGTTTCGAATTTTACGTGCGGTCTCACAGTCCGCGGTATCTACCAATGTTTGAAAGTAGGGTGTGACTACTATAAGTTTGAGATCGCCTGTTGGAATTTACGTGTTTCGGGAACTACTGTATGAACAGAACATTTCAAGAGTTCAATTAAATAACACGGCGACTAGAGCAAGTGACCTCTCTGAGGGTCATTTCAAAACATATGCGCGTGAGGGATGTTATGTCCTTGCCTTCAATGGAAATGGAAACAATGTTAATTAATGTAAGGAAGTATATGGATTTGGAATATATGCATTAAAAAATATTTTCATCACAAAATTGCTCTCTCATTAAAATTAACTGAGCTCATGCTTAATTTCCCATACCAGACATTAGAAATTTCTATCATTACATGTCAATTAGGTATAAGATCGATTATTACCAGAACAAATCATCAGATTGATGGTGTACTTCTCAATATTGTCTGTGAAAAGTATACAAATGAGTGTTATAATAAGAAAGAATTTTCGTCTTCCTAAAACATGTGTATACTGTTTAGTTGCATGTCTTATTTCTATATTTAAATGTGTGTAGCATTACAATGCAAACAAAACTCTTATTCGTTTATTATATTGAATTTAAATTATTTTTCACAATTTATTACACGACAAGAACGTGTTCCTACAAAAGGAAGTAACGAAGCATTCTACAGGGGAGGGAAGTGTTATTGGATTGGTGCCACATTCTACAGACTCCGCCTCTTATGCCTTTTAAGGCGAGGAGAACGGGGAAATCTTCCGAGGCTAGGCCACTTGAATTACTAGAAGAGCCAATGATAAGCGTTGCTTGCCTTAGAGTTAAGGATTGCTCAAGCCCGGTGTCAAATATACATTATTACTCTTTAAATTATTAACAAATGAGACATCATTGAATTTCTCTATTGATATATTCATTACAGGTAAAAAATGTATGATTCTATTTGAAAATTCACATGTGATTCATTTCCACCAAAATTAAAATTAATACACAGAATGTATCTGCTGCCTAAAACTTGCCTCGTGGAATAAATACGAAAATGAACTCTCATGCCACCGCTCTGTCCAAAAGCATTTTGCAAAATAATTTGTTGATAATGAATTTCCTCGCTAGACGTTAAACATATTGACATAAACTTTGCACCACTGAATAGAATGCATCCAACCGCAAAGAAACCTTCAAATTTGCAGGATAACAGTTCGTCTCAGCGTTTTGAAATTTGCCAGAGAATTTATTTATAATAAAACGTGTGTCAACGATACATGAAGAATCGAAAGTTAAAAAACAGCTTATGAGCAACAATTTCCACCGATTTGTCGTAAGTCACAAATCGTTAATATAATTTAATCAAATGAAAGTAAGACACTGCAAAACTATTTGAATTTTATACTTGACAGCCAATATCGAATGAATTGGGGGTTGGAAACAAGTGAGAGTTGTCATCAGACGCTAAGATCCTATAAACAATTGCATATCTCGAAAAGGAAAGGCGATAGCTCCGGTAGGATTGCGGAATTTTGCATCTTGTGTAAAGAGAAATGAGATGAGAGAATAAAACAGAATTGCAAAATTTGTAAAATTATAAACAATTTCCAATTTTTGCAATTCTAAAGTGGGAAGGGTTTTCTGATGTCCCAGAACCAAAAACTGCGAATTAACAATTTTGCAACAATTAACAATTTTATAAACAATTCCGAAATATGCGCTATTCCTGCCGGGGAGTGTCCCCAAACTGTCCCTGATTTGATGATAGCAAAATAACAATTTTGACATGAGATGCAAATTAATTGCTTAATATCTAGTTTAATTGTTACTTTAATGATAAATATACAGCTGGTCTTTGAATTTTACTTTTTTTTATTGAAATGGTTCCCTAGAAGTCCTAACGATTCGAGAAAGACAGTATTTTGCATTTTTGCAAATGTAATATACATATGAACAATTGAAAATGTGCAATTATAATCGTTTTTCTTATCGCAAAATTCTGTAGTAAACTGGTCATTTGATAAAGTTCATAAATTGCGTTTGGACAAGAATATTGGAATTTAAATATCTATAAGAACGTAATTGTTCTAAAATTAGTGTTATTTTATCTGATATCAATGTAATTTCTTCAGAAAGAATTGTGTTAACAGTGGTTAAGTGCTATGAGTTCATATATATTTCAATGCATTTACTTTCATGTTCATACAAGTGTTTCTTTCATGTATTTTTCATTTGAAAATACTTCCACATCTGAACTGGCGGCGCCCGCCATTTTGTACGACGTAATTTTGTTAGGGCACTCCCCCCTGCGTTGAGATTGGCTACGATGGTTTGTGAGGCTCCGCCTGCGACGTTTCGTCATGACAAGGGCTGTCCAAGCCGTGCAAAAGCTGAACTTAGCCGCAGACAGCCGCGATCAATTTATGTTTCCAGTACTGTACAAACTTGATTAGTGTGGACAAAAGATGTCTTTTAGTAGTATTAGTGATGGTTTTGTTCCATAAGACAGAGTTTATACTTCGTGTCATCTTTCTCTCCAAGCTTATTCGTCTCTCATTTCTTCTTGGCTTTTTCCCTTTTTGGTAAAGACTACACCCAAATATTTATATTTGTATTCCTTTCATTTTCCCCCCATTTTCCAGAAGAAGATTTTCAATCTCATTGTACCAACTGCTAGGTGTTCAGTTTTGTTCATGTAGATAGTCCTGCTTTTAAAAAAATGTTCAATGAGTTTACGGATCATGAAACTCAAATCGTCCGCATCTTCTGCAATTACTACCTGGTCATCAGAAAACTATAATGTATATAATTTATCCTCCCCGATTGTCATTCCCATTATTATGCATTATTATGCATTATTTCTCCCACTCTTGTAAAATTTGATGCAGATAGATTAAAACAGTGTTGGGGAAAGACAGCAGCCCTGACGAAGACCTTTACTGACCGGGAATGGATTCGAGAGCCTACTGTAGATCTTAATCTTAGAGGTGTTGTTCTTATATAGATTCTGTGTGGGTCTGATTAAGTTCTCATTGATTTTAAGTCCATCCATTTCTTCCCAAACTCTAGCAACCGGTACATTGTCATATGCCTTCTGACGATCAATGAAACCTACATGAACTTCCCTACCTGTCCTTGTTCTCTTTTCTATAAGCAGTTTCAATGTAAATATATTGTCTATGACCGATCAACCGCCAGTAAAACCACATTGTTCAGACGGAAGACGGTGGTCAGACGGAAGAGCAGGCCTCATGGCCTGAGTCTCGCCACGTAAAATAATAAGGCACATTCAGTTCAATTGTTCCTCTCCGGTTTTTCCTTTTATCTCTATTTTATTTCGGATTATTT
Organism: Teleogryllus occipitalis; assembly: GCA_011170035.1. NCBI lineage: Eukaryota > Metazoa > Arthropoda > Insecta > Orthoptera > Gryllidae > Teleogryllus > Teleogryllus occipitalis. The sequence goes on along the minus strand of BLKR01016453.1, from coordinate 19,954 downwards.
TGATATACAATCTACCTATAGATCCAAGAACTGCTATTCCTCTGTAGTTTGTTACACTGTCTCTAGATCTTTTCTTATGGACCGGTGTCATGCAAGATGTTCGCCACTCCTGAGGAGGATCTTCTCCATTCATGCACCTTGAAAACATGTGTGAGCATTTGGTACAGTTTATAGGGACCATATTTCAGTAGTTCTGCCGTAATATCTTCCGGTCCAGGTGATATATTAGATTTCATGGTCTTAAACGCTTTTTCTAAATCTTCAATTGCCAGATCTACCCTTTGTTCAAATTTCACTTCCTTGTTTGACTGAAATTTATGTTTTCTAGCAGCAGTCTTCCAAAGTACTCTTTCCATTTATTGATGCTGATGTTTGATAATGCAATATTGTTTTTTCATTTGTTTTAATAAATTGAATTAATTTCCAGGCTTCTGAGCTTTCTGCACCACCTAAGAATTGTTCTATATAATCGAATTTATCCAGACAATTCATTCTTCCTTGATAACACTTCTTGTTTTACTTCTCTACTTATTGTTTTGTACTGTAAACTAGTTTCATTTCTCTTGTCACTAATTCATTTTAAATAGCGCTCTTTTTTCCTTTTAATCTTTTCTTCTAGACTTGTGTCCCGCCAGTAGTGTTTCGGTTTTAATTTACAAGTATCTAAAGCCTCCTCTGGGCTTGGTAAATGTATTCTTTTGTGTTCATATTTTTTTCTATTGGTCTCTGCTTTACCAATAGTTCAACTTCAAGTACTTTTCTGTAAAGATAAGCTGTACTCTCATCGAAGAGAATGCTTAATTTGTATTTGGTAGGTTTCATGACAAATCCATCTTTATCTTCTTTATCCGTGCTATTTGAGGTAAATGGTATGTATATTTTAGCAATTACCAAACAATGATCACTAAATTGGGCTCCCCGTTTCACTCAAACATCTTGTATTTTGAGTGAAGTCTTTCGCTTGGTTATACACAAGTCTATTATAGATTTTAGTTGTTTTTTTACGTTGGTACCAGGTGTACTTGTGAATATCCTTATGTTGGAAGAAAGGGTTATTAATTTTCATCTCATACTCTTCGCAAATATTAATAAGTCTTTTACCATTGTCACTGCGAGTCTCTTCTCCATATTTACCCACAATGTTGTTCTTTTCCCTTCCAACTCTACCGTTAAAGTCTCCTACAAATATTATTTCATGAGACTTAGGAATACTGTCTAGGGTGTCATTTCAAAATCATCTTTCCTAGCTATTGGGGCATCTTCATTCAAATTATATATTCCTACGACACTTATGTATTTTCCTCTGATTTTTAACACTACTTTAATAAGACTTTCGTTTATACATTCCCAACTTCTTATATATTTACCGAATCTTTCACCAATAACAATGGAAACTCCGACTTTAGCATTTTCATGTTTGGTTACGCCACTGTAGAAGTGCACAAACTTGTTCAGTTTTTCGCTTCCTTTGCCTTTTTTGTTTCAGACCAGACGGCTATATCTATGTTTCTTCTCATCATTTCCTGGATTACTTCTTGTTGTTTAAGATGCTTTGTACATTCTATATACCACTATTTAGAGTCCATTTTCTTTGCCGATGTCGTTTCCCGTTTGAAATATCCGAGGCATTCACATGACAGATTTTTAGCGGTGTGATGTTTTACGTGTGCAGGGTGCTAGCCTACGGCACAACCCCCAAACTTGGAGGACCGGAGATTTTGTTTCAGGGATTTCAATCCCTTAGGCTGATTGCTTCCACCATAGCTTAAGAAGTCCAGCCTACCCCTGATATATTAACATCACTGAAATTATTTAATAGACACTTCAGTTTCGAAAACAGATGTTTCGTGTATGAAGAGGAGAATACCACTGTGGCATGACAAAAAATACTGTCCTATGCCCAAAGAAATTTTGTGCACAAGAATTTGAAATTTTCCTCATAACCATCAATAAATATGCAATTGAAAACCGTCATTATGAATGAGGTCAGCCACTACGACCCTAACGATAATTCTGTTGCAAAAGCTCGATTTCAGCTTGGGGAATTGTCATTATCCCTCCCGTGGCATATAATATATTATTAAGCCTATTTAAGTTGTTCACTTTATAATCTGTGTTGTCAAACGAACTTCCAATAGTACGTTATGAAACGATGATGTAATGACGGTTATTAATACAGGAGTGTAATATATCGTAAACTTTACACGAGCGTATTAATACTCATTACATCGAGTTTCATACGGTACTTTTTCTACGATTTATGTTAACTTATATATTGAATAGTTTCGTGGCAGCTGACATGCAGGATTCAACCAAGGCCACCTAACGGACGGCTATGTCTACCCAATCCACCACAGGTGGCTTTGTTTTACCAGACCGCCTGCGCGGGAGTACAAAAGGTACGGCAATAGTTCCAACGTCACAATATTCGCCTTTTCTCTTTTTCTGGAAGGAATCTTCACCTTTAATCCACTAGACATTATAACCTGAAGCATTGGCCGTTTTTTTAAGGACAACCACACGGCAACAACATATAACAAAATGACTTCCGTTCAGATATTAATGTCAGTCAAATGTTCTCTCCAATAACTACTACTGCGCTTCTTAAATAGGATCAAAGTGAACTTACTATCCAATTTATTTTAAATAATATACTTGGATCGGGATCTGAAATTTCAGAACTTCAACTGTGGTGGAACTGTACAGATTAACTTTAATTTTTAATTTACAAACATTAACAAATTATTATATTAGAGACAGACATACAGACCGACAGACGGACTGACTGATCGATGTTTTGAAAGAGCAGTTTTCCTGTGTCGTCGGCCCACAATTCTGGTAATCAGGCTATACTACGAACGAGGTGAATAGTTTACTTTATATTGGGACAGGATTGATCCAATTTGCCTAGATCAGAGCCTCACAATAAAAGTTTTCCTTCAGAAAAATCGCTCTTTTTTGCTGCAGCAATACATAACATTCTCTATTCTACGAATACCACTGCATATATCCCTCTATAGTATGTTTGTGTAACTCCTGAGTGTGCGGATGTTCGGGTATTCAGATATGCGGTTCCGTCACTCCCGGCTAGAGCACTTCCCGAGCACCAATGGAGACACAGGCGGCATTCGACGCGTCTCCGGATCCCGCAAACATTTCAAAGAAATCTCCAAAAACCTCTTTTTACGTGTTTTGGCGCTGCGTTTTTACTGGATATGCCGAGAATTAAACCAACGCCACCTATATAGATCTATGTAGGTGGCGCTGATTAAACTCGAGTACCCTGTGGTTATTTGCAAAGATATTGGATAGTATTACCTAGATGCACATGTAGCGCTAGTGTTGCGTTACAAATTGAAGGCTGCCATATCGTAGGCAACTAGTTCCCTGGCAGGTGCTGACAGGCGTGGTATATCAGTACGCGATGAGAGATGTGGGTATTTCCCATGTAAATTAGTACATTGAAGTGCTTTATCTTACTACACAAAGATTATTATTTACGCATCAATAAAAATATATAATGAGAGCTTCACGGTTCTGTGACCTCAAGGCCAATATAAAGCAGCATTATGGCTACAAGAAGCAAAATTCAATAACCCAAATGATGTAACCAAAACATGTTTCATTTAGTAACATGAGCATTTTCATCAAATTTAAATGTATACTTTAATTTGGTCCTAGAATACCTACACACGGAGTAAGACAATATATTCGTTATATATAACCAACATATTTTATTAATTTGAAAACTTGTTCGTATTATTAAAAATCTGACTACATAACGTGTTAAAGGGAGTAATTTACTGCAGTTTAGAACAGAATTTATCCACCTTTTCTGCGGACCCCACGTACGAGTTTTTCTGTCCAAAAAAATCACCGTTTTTTGCCGCAGCATTACATAACTTTCTCCATACTACGTACATTCCTCCGTATATTCGTACGTATACGAGAAAGTAAAAATTAGAAGACAGATTACATGAGGTTTGGTCATTTCATAGCATTCTTGAGAATAAAGATTTGTGTGTGCCAATCTATACTTAAATCATTTTCACTTTAAAGAATAATTTGACTCTCTCCTTCAGAAAAAGAAACTATGCATTAGCTATGGAGGGCAGCAAAACGATGCAAGAATGATGAAATTATCTTCGCTGAATTGAAAGTCAAACGATTCGAGCTATTTCCAATTTCGTTATTTTTAAAACATTAACATTGTTCGTAATTTATTTATCGTAGTGTATAGGAACAATAACAATGTGATTTCCGAAGTTTTGAATTCGTAATATCCCGTGAAAAGAGCGTCAAGACACAGTTTTAAATGACCGCTCCCTCGTTTGCCTACAATATGGCGGAGAATGTTCAATTTGTTACGCTAGTGCTCGCCTCTCACCATAGGACAAGAGGGCCTTGGTTATTTGCAGTCCACGGCACCATAATTTTCTTCATTGAGGTTGGCACCCTGATTGTTTGCAAGGCAGTCATATGAAATGAAAATCGCGTTGGAGAATTTGTAAGATTCGAAGAATTTCATGGGTATTTTTTATAATAAACTAGCAGAACCCGGCACACGTGCTGCCCTCTCTCTCTTTTCCCTCTTTCTCTCTCCCTCTCTATGTTCACTAACTTTTCCCCTCTTTCTTACCTCTTTCCCTCTCATTTCCAACCTCTCTCTTTTCCCCTATCTTTTTATCTCACTTTTACCTCTCTTTTTCTTTCTTTTTGCCTCTGTCTTTTCTTCTTATATTTTCTCATTTTTTCCTCTCTCCTTCCCTTCCTCTTTTTCTCTTTCTTTTTCTCCCTCTCCCCCTTTCCCTCCAACTTCTCTGTCTCTCATCCTTTTCTTCTCTATTTCTCTCTCTCTCTTTCCTTCTCTTTTCCTTTTCTCTCTATTTCCCTCTTTCCTCTCCTCTTACTTTTACCGCCTTTCCCTCTCTCTCTCTCCTTTTCCCCTTTCCCATCTCCCTTTTCCTCTTTTAATAATTTGTTAGTAAATTGAAAATCTCTCAGTCTTCTGTATCATTCACTCACTCACTTTTAATATGAGATTACAAAAAAATTCTGTTCTATATAAAAAAATCTTTTACACAAATTTTGTCCAGACAATAACGAACACACACACACACACACACACACACACACACACACACACACAGAATTATCCAATTTTGTGCAGTTGTTCGAAACTAATGCGCTTACATACATTTCGGCGAGTCAATTTTATTTATATAGATTTTCAAACTGCCTTGGAACATTGAATTTGAAGAATATGAAGTAAATACGAAGAAAATCGAAATGTAAGTGTAATACTTAAGAAAATTCATTTCTTAAAAGTGCAAAGATGGATTTTCAATTCAATATGACAAAACGTATTCACCTATTCACATAAACATATAAAACAGTAACTTTTTAATGCTTACATATACTCGTCTTCAGAACACAAATCAGACTGAGTTTGTGGAGTTTTAGAATCTTAAAAAATTAGGGGACAAAAATATGGATATGTTAAGCAACTCAGAGGAATCCAATGTATAGTTATTGAAGCTTTCGCGTCAGATTAATTGAGAATGATCTTATAATAAGAATAGAAAATAACGCAGAAGAAAAGTTTACAGGTGATCATTTATCTTCATATTAGAAAACAAACGGAAAAATATAGCTGTGCTAAATTCTAACTATTCGGATTGTTCATGCCTTCAAGTATTCTTATTTAACGGTCATTATAATTTTGAAACTGTAATATTACCAGTTCATATCCTGTATGGAGGTAATATTCTAGACCACTGGGTGTTGGGGATTTCTGAACGGAAGTATAACATAAAGAGCTACTACGATTAATTGATAAGTTCAATGCCAGATACTGTAATAACATATTTGAACAAAGCTAGGCATGAAATACTTTTTTTATTAATTTTATTTTCTTATATAGCGAAGTAAGCGCTTTACAAGATTGAATATGAACTACAACTTAGCAAGCTTAGTACTAAGTGTTACAAACAGGAGAGCGAGGATACTCCCACTGGAGACCTCAATAATAGTTTTCTTTGCGAGAATGTTTGGGACAAGAAGATAATTGCACGAAGAAAAGAAAGTAAAAAGTAAATTTGTGAAATCATGTATCTCTTTAGGGCGTTTTAAATGTATCCTCTGGGAATCTAGATTTGATTCTTCGGTGTTGGTTAGATATTTTTCCTAGGTTGAATATGGAAGTTGCAGGGGAGGATGGTAAGGAAAGAAAAAGAAATTGATCGGAGACTGATACGAGTATAATCATCAATCGTGTGAAGAACAAACTCTGTGGAGTTGATTGTTTGACGGTCACCCAAGGCGCTTTGACGGCAGTGCGAAGGATTTTATTTTGGAATGTTTGAAGAGTTTTACGTACCGACAGTGCAGTTCCTCCCCAGCTCGGACATTCATATGTAATTATGGGAGTTTTGTACAGTAATAGGGAGAGATGTTTTAAGAGTCGACTTTTTGTTTATTGAAGGATACAATTTAAAAAGTGCGGCCTGTGCTTTCTGACATTTGCTTAAAATGTGCGCTTTCCAAGTTAGTGTGGCGTCAAGGAGCACATCTAGATATTTCATTGGTTTACTTGGAGGATTCCAAGGGACGCTTTGAGTGTTAATATGTGTGAGAGTGGGATTGTTGATGCGCCGAAAAGTGAATATTTCAGCTTCGCATTTGGATGGGTTTAGATTAAGTCTTCATGAAGATGCCCAATTCTGAAAAATGTTTAGAGCGTCTTGCAAGTGATGTACGGCGGAGGAAAGCTGTGAGTCCACTGCAGAGATGGCTGTGTCGTCAGCATTAAGCGCTGTTGTGTGTATTTCTTAAACGGGTACATCAGAAGTGAATGCGCTGAACAAAGTGGAAGAGAGTGGGCATGTAAAGTAAGCATTAGTGCCAGACACGATTAAACGCTTGTGCAAAGTAAAAAAAAGCTGCTGTAAGGTATTTCTTATTATGAATGGCCTGGGCGATGTCTTCAGTAATTCTTAAGAGTTGGTAGACTGTAGAATGGTTTGATCTGAATCCAAACTGACAGGAAGGGATGATATTATTAGAGAGGAATCTTTATTATAAATATTATTAATTTCTCGAATAATTTGCTTAATACAGATAGAAGACTTACAGGCCTGTACTGGTGGGGTCATTGAGGGGTCTGTTAGGTTTTATAATTGGGATGATACTGACTGTTTTCATACACTGGGAAAATAAAGTCTTACGCATCCATTAAAGATGCCTGTTAAGAAGGCAATGTTGCGATTAGAAAGGTTTTTGGGTGTCTTCACAGAAACATTGTCAATTCCCGCGGATTTCTTGATTTCCGCGTTTTTACCTTGAATGGAGCATTGTAATTAATTGGCAGAGACGCAGATGAGTATTGTTTATCGAGGAAATGGATGATTTTTCTATTGAAAGATACGTCAGAAACGGAATTTGGCTTTAGATTATTTGCAAAATAATCTGATAATATTTTTTCTTTATCTTCAGCCGTGGTTACTCTCCTGTTGTAATCTACAGCAGGAATGGTGTTTGGAGTATTATTGAAGTGTCTGTATGTTTTCCAAAGGTAAGGAGAGTTCTTGTCTAAAAATTAGTTAATGTATGTCGAACAATTTGGGGAATTTATTCATCACACTCATTTACTGGACTCGAAAAGGATTGAATTCCATGAATAGTGTAAAATGGGTGTAATTTTATTTTTCGCCCTGCTGCCAACCTCGCCCCGTTCCACTCCAATGAGCCGTTCCCTCACCCCAACCTCCCTCGTCCCGTCCTGATCAATCTCGCTCTCCTTTCTCCCGCCCCCAATCTCTTTCTCCACGACCGGCACCGCTCACAACCCCTCAAATTTTCTTGGCATTTCTGCAACGCAGCCCCTTCATACATAGGCGCAGTGCGGGTTGCATTGAACAAAAACGCGCGTCCGCGCACGGGATCCCCCACCCATAAACACACGTAAATTTGAATATATTTTTTAAAAGAAAAGAAAAATAGCAGGCGAAGTGTTGAATTCCAAAACAACATTTTTTTATTCTCAGCCATTTTGAAAGTATTCGTAGCAAATTAGGAGACAATTACTCCATGTATACTCCGATTTATTTAACGTGGCATCTCAAGGCCGCGAGCAGACCGACGAGGGGGACACCTTCATCCAATCGGGAGCTTCGTTTGGATTTAAATTTTTTGTTTTGGAGCTACTGCTTGGATGACAATGTCCCCCTCCCCTTCCAGCTCGTGACCTTGAGGCGCCACGTTAAATAAATCAAAGTATAAAAGTGCTTTCGGCACACACGCATGTACCATGTACTTTCACTTTTACAAAATGGATTAGGAAGCATCCGTCTCCCGGTATAGGAGTATCGCTCTGGCTTTCCAAACTAGGCATGGGTTCGCTTCCCAAATAACAGTTTTCTTTAGTTTTTGCCATCAAGTACAGCAAAGTGCGTTTACAGGATACGAGCTTATAGAAGAACGTAGTTAAAATTCATGTTTTTGGAGCTCTTGACACAAAGCAGTTTTTTTTCTCAAAAAGTCAGTCCGTCTGTGAACAACACAAAACACTAAACAGTACACAGGATTTGATTTAACACGTTTAACTGATTTTCCCCGGTCAATGTTAAATTTTAAAAGGATACTTTCAAAATAAAAATAAAAAACAACTATAGGAGCTACAACTGCATATAGTACTTTCATGTATTATTTCTAAATTTGCAATTTTCGAAAATTCAGAGGGTTCAATGAAAATGAGACCGTTCTTTTAATCGTTCCCCCTTCTGTTCAAGGGACAAAAATTGAAAAAAATATTGGGAGTGATTTTTGAGAAAATATTTAAAAATTGCATACATTTCAAGCAAAAATTACGCGAAAAAATTAGTATATGGCATTTTTAAAGAGCTGATTTTATAGAACAGATTTTATTCAAAGAAAAACCTTCAATTTTGTAGATTTCAAATGTTAACTTTTTGCAATTTTTGAAAATACAGATAGAAAGCCGGAAATGACACTAGCACATTTTTTTACCGATTTTTAATAAATACAAAAAAATTGCAGCAGATATTGAGAAAATAAATGTTAAAAAAACTTGAAACTTTCCATTCACGCCATATTACGAGAAAACTACTCATTAAAAAAAAGACTTATATGACTACTTCGAGATCTGTCTTTAGGAAACAGATTTCATTAAGGAAAAAAATATCTTCAATATTGTAGTTGTAGGAGACAAAAGAAAGCCGAAGCAAAACGCCGCAAAAAATTGAACTTTCGCAAAAATTGAAAAATAGGGTTTTCAACGAAAATGATATCTACACCATTCTCCTAAGCGTCTTTTATGCTAGCCGAGCACAATGGTTATTCCTTAAATTTTGAGCGATATTCAAGAAAATTTTGAAAATGTTGAGACTTCATGTGAAGTATCCTCCAAAATCAAAATGCCCGTTTAAAACTCGCAAATTCTCGAATTCTTTGAGATCGCTCGGGAAATATCAATTTCGGAGAAAATTGGCTGAACCGTTTAGGTTGTGGCGATAAACCAAAATGGGTCAGACACGTTTTGCAGTCAATCGATTTTTCGGTCTGAAGGTCCCACAAAACATGAAATCTGACTACACAACGTGTTAGAGACAATGATTTACTTAATATAGGAATAGGATTCCTCCGTATAAGGTGACTCCGCAACGATTACTTCCTATAAAATTTGGGAATCGATTTTGCGCGCCATTACGTAACTTTGACTTCTTGACTACCAGGGTGACGCCGCGTAGTGGCTGAGCGGCCGACGTTTCGCCTGTCATGACGCAGGCTTCCTCAGGGCAGTGACGCCGCGATGCGTCGGTTATAACGTATGATACATACCACCACCAATCCGCGACTGCGATGGGGCTGCCCCATACCGTCCGACCGCGAGGACGCCCGGCGCGAGATCCGGGTTGTGTCACATCGCTAGCCAGAGGGACCCCTCCGCCAATCACGGCGCACCCCCCCCCACCCCCACACGGGCGCCCAGGCCGGACAATACTTAATTCCCGACGCGCAGCAACGCGTCGTCACTACCCCGAGGAAACCTGCGACATGACAGGCGAAACGTCAGCCGCTCAGCCCACTACGCGGCGTCATCGGGACAGCCGGGAAGTCATCGACTCGAGCCGCGGAAGCATACGTGTGCATTACGTCTGTAAGAGAGAGGGGGCTCACCTCGCCGTGCAGGACGGTGGTGGAGGGCGAGTAGAGCGCGGCGTCGGAGGGGCTGCAGGCGGGCGCCAGGCCCTCCAGCGACGGCTCCTCCTTGATGTGCGGCGCCGGCGCGGGCGGGGGCGCGGGGGCCGCGGCCGCGCCGTCCGCCATCATCGACACCTGCGACACACACCGCTTTGCCTCAAACACTTACATCGACACTGTGCTCAGGCACTTTCCCTCATACGGCACACTTACATCCACACTGCGCTCAGGCACTTTCCCTCATACTGCACACTTACATCCACACTGCGCTGTCACTTTCCCTCATACGGCACACTTACATCCACTCTGCGCTCAGTCACCTTCCCTCATACTGCACACTTACATCCACACTGCGCTCAGTCACTTTCACTCATACTCCACACTTACATCCACACTGCGCTCAGGCACTTTCCCTCATACTGCACACTTACATCCACACTGCGCTCAGGCACTTTCCCTCATACTGCACACTTACATCCACTCTGCGCTCAGTCACTTTCACTCATACTCCACACTTACATCCACACTGCGCTCAGTCACTTTCCCTCATACTGCACACTTACATCCACACTGCGCTCAGGCACTTTCCCTCATACTGCACACTTACATCCACTCTGCGCTCAGTCACTTTCCCTCATACTCCACACTTACATCCACACTGCGCTCAGTCACTTTCCCTCATACTGCACACTTACATCCACACTGCGCTCAGTCACTTTCACTCATACTCCACACTTACATCCACACTGCGCTCAGTCACTTTCACTCATACTGCACACTTACATCCACACTGCGCTCAGGCACTTTCCCTCATACTGCACACTTACATCCACACTGCGCTGTCACTTTCCCTCATACGGCACACTTACATCCACTCTGCGCTCAGTCACCTTCCCTCATACTGCACACTTACATTTCACACTGCGCTCTGTGACTTTCCCTCATACTGCACACTTACATCGACACAAACCACAGCAATGACTGCCACACAACTTTTTCTATTCGTTCAGGTGAACTTAGCTCCCAAACATTTGGTTTCCAATGTTCTTTATTAGGAAATTTCTTTCTTTTAATCCCGAAATCGGATGAACCGACAATTGCGCTGATAGGCATCACAGGAACCTTAGATTACATACTCATCCGCTGATATTACAATTTCTGAGCGAAGAAATCGAATATGCAAGTTAGGAATTCTGTAGGGAACATATGCTGCATCTCGTTAATAAATCTCGTTAATAATTCGTATATGAATCAAGTACCATTAAACCGACATCCAAATCGATGAAATCAGCCAAAAATGAATTAAACATTACGGGAAAAGGTTAAAAATTATGGAAAAAGGTAAAAAATGACTTAGTCGAAATTGACGATAAATGCAAAAAAATGACGATTAAAAATGTATCATTTCCTTTTGTCATAACGACAAATTAATTTCTGTACTAAACGGCATTGAAGAAAAGGGAGATGAGAGAAGAAAAGAGAACGGGGAAAGAGAGAGATTAGAGAAGAAAAGAAGGGGAAAAGAGAACGGGAAAAAGAGAAGTGGGAAATGAGAGGGGAAAGAGGGAAACGAGTAAGAAACAGGGCAAAAGTTAGTGAAAAGAGAGAGGGAGAGAGAAAGAGGAAAAAAGAGAGAGGGAAGGACAACGTCTGCTAGTTTACTGCTAAAACTCAATTTCCGGGAGCAACAGTTCGCAAAGAAACTCTGAGACAGACCTTTTCAACTTTATTGCGCTTTCGTAGAGGCTAGTACGAGAGCTTACTGTGTCTGAGCAAGCTCAATCACAAAATTAATTTTAAAAAAATGAGGACTATACCGCACAATCCAAACGCAAATTAAAAAGATTAGAAGAAAAGAAAGAATTTTAAAAGAAACCTCTTAGAATGATGTAATAAAAACGGTTGATTTGATACACTCGCAGGAATGTACGATACATAATCCACAAAAATGTAACCCAAACTCAACAATGAAAAAGATAGGCTCTCAAGTTCGTTCCAGTTAACGCTTATAATCCAGTCAAATAGTAGAAAATAAGTGAAAGTATGGTTGTATTTTTGATATTTTGTACCTATATGTTTCTTGGGCAGCTGAACACCAATGGTGGTTTGCCCACACAAATTTCTTTGGAGAAGCTTTTTTTAAGCAAAAAAATTGTACAACTTCAAACTTCTTTCGGTTTTCTTTAAAATAAGTATAAAACAACTAATTTTTACATAATCGCACTTACTTCATAATGAGATAAAGTATTGTAATCGTGCGACGGAACGGCGAACATTTTTGCAAAAGAACTCCTATTGACTGGCCGGGGTAAAGGAAACTTGGATAAATCTTGTTCCTATATTCAGAAAATTACTTCCTATAACACGTTTAGCTAGAATCCATGTTTTGTGAGTCCTAGACACCGAAAAATCGATCGACGTCAAAACGGGTGTCCGTCTGTCTATGAACAACGTTAGAGCCTAAATCGTTCAGCCAATTTTCTCCAAAATTGATATTCCCTTGATCGACCTAAACTAACTCGAGGCTTTGCGAGTTTCAAAAGGACATTTTGATGGTACTGTACATGAAACCTAAAAACTGTTTAAATTTTCTCCAAAATTGCTTCAAATATTCTAATAAAAGTTTTCCTTAGTGAAAACTGTTCTTTAAAGTCAGTTCTTGAAATAAGTTTTTTTCTACAAAAATGATTAATTTGGTATACGCAATTTTTAAAACATTTTTTCTCAAAAATCGACTTCAAATTTTTTCCTTAAATATTCTCCACGAATGTATCAAAAGACGGTAAAAAAGGGAGTAGTCCCATTTTCGACGAATTCTCCGTATTTTCGAGAATTGAAATAAGTGAACATTTCAAAACTAGAAAATTGAAGATAAAAGATTTTTGCCTTAAACAAAATCAGTTCTGGGCACTGTGAGGTTTGCAGTACTGTGTTAAAGCGGGTTTTTGTATCGCGAGTGAAGTTTTGTGAACTGTGATTTGTTACGAAGAACTCCAACAGATACGGGAGTACAATTAGAAACTGTATAACTAACAACCACCCGTATTGCGGCTGACCTGCAGCCACAATGAATTCCACCAATGTAAACACAAACAACCCAACTTACACAAGAACGATCTATAGTACCACAAGAAAAGAAGTCTTGCGAATGTGCAACTGTTAGCGATGTATTCCCGTCTCCAAGCCCCTTAGGGGACGTTGAACGCTTTGCGCTGGGGAGTAGTCTTCCGTTAAATCAGTACGCTTGGGGAGAGTAATCCTTCATTCATGTGTTAGTAAGGATAATGGAGATCTCCTAATTGACTTCTGTGCTCAAAATAACTTGCGTATCAATAATACCTTCTTGGCTCATGATTTCAAATATAACTGTACATTTTTTGGTTCGCAAGGGCAACAGTCAATGATAGGTTATGTAATAACTAATAGACATTTTATACCAACGGAAATACTAGATGTGCGAACATTAAACTCGGTAAACATAGGAAGTGATCATGCACTCCTTTTGAGTAAAATAAGATTAAAAAGCATCAACTAGCACGAAGAACTAGCCTAAAACACACTGAGAAATATAATATAGAATCATTAGAAAATGAAAGCACAAAAGATCTATATCAGAGAAAACTAAACGAGAAGATCTCAAACTCTATCGACAGAGAAGAGAGCATAGAAGCAGGTTGGATCAAATTAAAGACAAATTTACCTCAGGCAGCGGAAGAGGCTATAGGGTTTACTAATGAAGTTAAAGATGTTACTGAGGAAAATAAAAGAGCATTTCTAGGTTATAAAACAACAAAATTATCAGAAGACCGTCAATGGTATGTTGCTGCAAGGAACAAAGCAAATAAGAAAATATGAGACTTGAAGGAGGCACACTGGGAAAAGATAAACACTCACAAAAGATATGGAGAAACTCATGGATGGTGCTCAAAAGAAGGTATGGAAGATGTTAAGGAATAGAAAAGCTGAAATAAACGAAGTAGTAAAAATAAATACGATTGAAATGTCCTCATGGCTAAACTATTTTCAACAATTGTATCAAGAGACTAAGGAAGAAATCCATATATATATATATATATATATATATATATATATATATATACGGCAGTGAAAACAAAGAATAGGAAAGCTCCAGGTCAAGATGAAATACATAACTAGATGTTGAAGTATGGAGGAGAGAGATGAAATGAACAGCTGAAAGTATTATTTAATAAAATATTAGAACATGGAGATGTACCACGAAACTGGAAAATCAGTATTACGATACCGATCTTTAAAAAAAGGAAGAGAAATGACCCTAACAACTACAGAGGTATAACGCTACTGAGTACCATATTAAAATTACTGACGAAAATAATCCTGGCAAAATTGCAACCATACTTCAAAATCAATGAGGAATAACAAGGATTCCACACAAACAGGTCAACAACAGACGCTATATTTGTAGTCCGTCAAATAGTTCAGAAAACGATCGAATATAACAAGCCTGCGTTCGATCGAGTAAAGCTACGACACGTGATCACAATTTTGAGGAACTAACTAGTACCTAAAAATTGACAGAAACCATTGAACCATATATATATATATATATATATATATATATATATGTATATATATATATTATAGGTGTGAAAACGACAGTAAAAGTTAGAGACCTAACTACAGATGAAATAGAATGTGCAGGTGGAATACACCAGGGCGACTCCTTAAGTCCAGTGTAAACTAATTGACAGCGTAAAAACAATGGAAGGCTACACGATGGGTAATAACCAGATAAGCATAGTCTGCTACGCAGATGACGCAGTGCTTGTAGCAGACACTCAAGATAATCTACAGAGACTATTGTATAAGTTCATAACAACAGGAAAATTATTTAATATGATTGTTTCAACAGAAAAAACCAAATCGATGGTAATATCCAAGGATGTAAGATGTAAGTTGGAAATAGAAGGCAAAATAATCGAGCAAATATTGAAGTTCAAGGAGTGGACATCTCCAGTGATCGCCATACATGCAAAGAAGCGAGGGAGTGGGCCATGAAAAGTGCTCGCGTATCAGGATACTTAAAAGATGTAACTTGAAAAATAAATACCTTAGTATAGAAGGTAAAGTTAATATCTACAAGACAATGGTAAGACCACTTTTGGCTAATGGAGCTGAAACGCAAGCTGATACGAAGAAAGCAAAACAATTATACCGATCAATAGAAATGAAGACACTACGATCGATACTCGTAGTAGGAAAGACCAGTAGTGACAGGGTAAGAAATCAGGATGTAAGAAAAGTATGTAATATAGCTGATATAACTAAATTTATGAAAAGGGAAAAAGAATGGAATAACCATATCACACGAATGAGCGATGACAGACTGGTGAAGGTAGCCAGGGATATGATACCATTAGGAAGGAGAAACACTGGAGGACCGCACAAAAGATGGAGAGATCTGCAGTCAACATCTAGTGAATCCCCGGGATGAAGCGCGAAGAAAAACAAGTGTACAACCTACATAAAAGAAGAAGAATTACCTAAACCATTTATAATTGTGGGTGACTTCAACAGCATGTATTCCACCAAAAGAGGTAAAGTAATTGAGGAATGGGTAGACAACCACAGTAATCGGATCGTATTAAATACTGACTGGCTACCTATTTTAATACAAGCAGTGGTACAGAGAGTGCAATTGATCTGAGCATTGCATCTAATGACATAGCCACAAGTACTGTATGGTCCACTAATCTCCACCTATATGATAGTGACCATTACCCTATAAACATCCATTTTCCAGATCCAGATCGAACCCCTGACATTAAATATATTAAGATAAATATTGAAAAATAAAAAAACTGATAACTTAAGCTCAAAAAATATCAATAGTTTATCCAATGACATGAAGATCATGTAAGCAGATACAAAGTCAAACCTGCAAACTACAGGAAAATATTTAAAAAAACATCGTCCCATGGTGGAATTTAGAATATACGGCAGCCATGAAAAAACAAAAAGAGAGCCTTTAGGAAGTTTAAACAAAACTACAAAAACAAAACTTCGGAAAATGGTATTGCCTACAGAAAGGCCAGAGCCCAAGCAAGATTAACCCTGAAGTTTGCAATGATCCAATCTTGGCAGACCTACATCTCTTCCATCACTAACCAAACTTCAATAACATAACTCTGGCACAAAGGAAATGGTATTAGCGGAATAAGACCACCTAATTTTCCCAAATTTCTTATTGACAAGAATGGTGTACAATATTCTGGCCCTCAAGCTATTAGTAACCATCTTACAAATACGTTTGCAAATAACTCGAGCAACAACAACTGTGACCCAAATTTCTTCCCTTCAATCTCGAATTGTTTGTAAGGATAGTGCTACATGCACTGTACAAGATGACATGAAAGTCATTCTGCTGCATTCTTTTGTTTTTTCAAAAATGACATTGTATGGGCAAATATTTTTTTAAAAATAACGCAGTTAATATGCACATTGCCAGCAAGTTGTATACTTTCTTGCATTTTTAATTGGAAGTGCATTAAAAGATTTCTAGTGAAGTTTCCCGAAAACTCAAAAACGTTTTCTGTGAAAACGGGCTTCAAGTTTCGCCCTTACAGTAACGCTTAAACGGCGTTTTCTTCAACAAAAACAAAACAGCTCCACATTTTTCAACGAAAACTTCCATACATGGCGAGGGTTTACTCTTCTACAATATTATTAAAGTTATATTTCGGTTCTATCATTAAAAAACAAAAAAATGAGAAATTTTCAAAAAATTGACTTTGGACGGCGATAGATGGTAGCTGCCAAGGTGATGGGGTAAGACCGAAAAGCTAGCCCAAACCAAATAAATTAGCAAACGATACTACTATAAAAATAAATACAAGAGATGGACTAAGTAATGAATGCAGAATAATAAATCAAGGCGCAAGACTGGAGTGTCTCATTTCATCCACTCTTTAATTTATATTTTGAAGATGTGATTAGGTGATGGGAAAGCCAATCGAAAACTAATTTTATTGGGAAAATTTCCTTGAATACTTTTTGTAGATGACCAGGTTATCCTAGCAGACTCGGAAGAAAATCTACAAAGAGCCCTCTTTAGTCTTTTTAACATAGCTAAAGATTTTAATTTAAAATTATCCACATCCAAAACATGGGCTTTAAAGGAATCACTCCTCTTTGAAAAAATATTGAAATAAATAATAACGTGATTGAACAAGTTTCAGATTTTAATTATCTGGGATGCAATATAGCCTATGAAAATTCTAAAGACATAGAAAAAAACTCCAAATTCCTGCAGCTACTTGGTACAATGAAGCAACATCTGCTGAAGAAAGTCAGAAAAGACAGTGTTCTTAAATTCCAGCGGTCCCAGTCCTCTTGTGTGGTGCAGAGGCATAGACAATAACTCAACAGGGAAAAAAAAAATTGAAGCAGCAGAAATGAAGTTGCTGAGACCGCTAGCGGGATGATCTTGG
Source organism: Teleogryllus occipitalis (assembly GCA_011170035.1). Taxonomy (NCBI): domain Eukaryota; kingdom Metazoa; phylum Arthropoda; class Insecta; order Orthoptera; family Gryllidae; genus Teleogryllus; species Teleogryllus occipitalis. The sequence continues at coordinate 2,264 of BLKR01016453.1, read as the reverse complement.
AGGGGTCACAAGAAAAATGAAGACATTAGGTCAAAAATTTAAGTTTGCAATATAGGCCAAATATTATATTCATATAGATATCCAATGGTATGACTATGTTCAGAGAATGCTTAGTTCGTGCATCTCTCTTCAAAGTTTTGGGTGCAGACCGCAATACTTATAATGTTTACAGAGATTCACCTAGAAAACGATTAATAGAGGAATTGCAGAAGTAGAAGTGAACACCAATCAGAATGAGTTTGTGGTTTAAACTCTTCCAAATTTAGGCGCCAAAATGTGGAAATGTTAAGCAAATGCGGGAAAAAATCAAATCTAGTCGTAGAAGATTTTGTAATAGAATTTTCGGGAATAATTGAGAACGATCTTATATTAACATTAGAGAATAACACTGAACAACAGCTTACATGTGATATTTTATGTGTATTTTGGGGCATTTTGACAAAACAAGCGTAAAAACGTAGATGTACTAACATCTAACTCTTTGCTTCATCCATACCTGCAAGTATTTGTTCACGGCGATTGACAATTTGGAAATTACATTATTACCAGTTCATATACCATACGGAGGTCACCATACGCAAGACCGTTGAGTGCTGGGAATTTTTGAACCGAAGTATAACATCACCTACTCTGATGCATTAGTATGTTCAACGCCAGATCTATAAGGAGCTTATTTGAATAATGCTGCCTCTGTGTACGACATTAAGGAGTTTTAACGCCAGGCGTAAGGAGACATCCTTAAGACTCTATTGATCACGTGGCTATCGAGTTTATAAGGTCGTAATAAACAACGTTCAGAAGAGTTTTACCAATTGTGACATTGCGTTAAGCATTATAACAAAAGAAGCATTTCAAGCGTTGAACAAATAAGTTGCAAAATATATCAGAGAGTCTGGGCTAACGGAGACTTTTAAACCACGAAACGGGACAAGAGTATAATAAATGTACATTGTGTTCGGAGTTTTAGATTTTGTGGCCCTCTGCGATGAGTATGCACTCTGGAAGTTTGAATCGACTGTTCTCGAGAACGTAGGAAATATTTTCAAACAGCGTTCATTATGAGAGTAAGACATAACATATCCCGAAGATATGATTTCAACTCCTTTTTCACGAATTTCTTTCCTATCACTTCTCCAACATTTCCTGTTAATTCTTGCCAGCGTTGTGGAGTTAGTAAGGAATAATTGTAACTGCCTCACACACGAGAATCGGTTTGTCAGAGATGGAAAAATCCCCGTTTCCTGTTTCTTAGCGGCCATTTTGCCGTTTGAGGTGACCGTGGAGACTCCTACAGGCGTGCACTATTTATGAAAGTATAAGGTCGTGCCTTAGGCCTAAGGTAAGACGTTATGACTTCAATGTCCGTCACGTGACTTAGTGCATAACGTCGCTACCTTACGCGTGGTGCTAAATCTCCCTATTTAGAAATGTTCAACACATGAAAACACTTTTAAAGCAGTTTACTGCGTCGGCGACGCCACGTTAACTAGATAAGAAAATGAGAATAAGATCTGAGCGGGGACCTTGCGTGAGGTTTAACATGATAAGGAATTCGTTAGCTACAGACATTCATAAGAAAATTGGTAGGATATTTTGCAGAATGGTTATTGAAAGAAAGATATTCGATACATGAGTCACGAAGAAAAGAGTAGCGGTGCGAGGTTCAACCAGGCCTCCAAGTTTATACAAAGTATGGTACTCCATAACTTAGAATATTTAATAGAATAATTTTTAAAGCAATCCATTTATTTACGAGCACAAATAATGTTATGAAGTTTTCCGTTATCTCAAAAATTTGAGAGTGTAAATGAGTTCAACATTAACCTTCTTTAGTACCGTTTAAACGACTTTTCCCAAAGACGAAACCCAACCTTCCGTCGAAAATTTCGATGTGAAAAGGCGTTTGGCTCTTCCATGATATTCTGAAAGTTTAATTTCAATGTAGGAAAAGGATAAATTGATAAGATGTTAACAAACATATTTCTTTATAAAATAACTAGCTGAAGTACCCGGCGTTGCTCGGGCATTAATTACAGTAAATTATTATACAGGAAGAGGAATTCAATCTTTTCATGCCCTGCGGCGGGACCTACCTCTATCTCTTCCATTGTATCCCTTCTCCGCCCTACTCCTTGCCATGCTCTGCCCGGCCACGCCACGATAGCTGTCTTCTCTTGACCCCCATTTGCAAATTTCCAGATTACCTCGCTCACTTTTCCACAAATAATGTCATTTTTCTTATTTGAAGTTCCAGCTTCTAAACA
>BLKR01016452.1:0-27469 GCA_011170035.1 Teleogryllus occipitalis | reverse complement strand
ATGAGCTTAATTTAGTGTTTAATTCTGTTATATGTGCATTCTATTGGAGATTTGATTGAATTGAGAGACCTAGAAATTTTGTTACCTTAACATCAGCTAATTGCATATTGTTCATTTTCAATGGAGCATACGATTGCCGATTTGAAACGCAAAATTGCATTGAGACAGTTTTTCCTTCGTTAACTATTAATTTGTTATTACAAAACCAATTTGAAACTTCTGAAATTGTACTATTTATTGTTTCTTTTTTGCAAAGAACATTCGTGTCATCGGCAAACGGAACTGATCTTCCATTTTTAATAGATGAGGGCATATCGTTTACGTACAACAGAAAGAGGATAGGACCTAAGATCGAACCCTGTGGGACCCCATGTTCAATTGGCAAAGAATTGGAGAGATAAGTAAATAATGTCCTTTCGTGCCAGTACGGTATTTCTACTCTTTGAGATCGATGTTTAAGGTACGAGGTTATCCAATCTAGGGCAATACCACGAATTCCATAAGAAGGTAATTTTGAGAGCAAGATGTTATGGTTAATAACGTCAAAAGCTTTCGAAAGATCTAAAGATATCCCAATGGGTTCTTCATTTTGGTCCATTGATGAAGCAACATCTTTAAGGAAAGAAAAAATGGCAGTTTCCGTAGATTTTGATTTCCTGAAACCGTGTTGTGAGTCTGAAAACGCTTCGTTTTTCCTGAGAAAAGTTTCCATTCGCGTATAGAAAAGCCTCTCTAATATTTTTGAGAAAACTGACAAAAGAGAAATTGCCCGGTAATTTTGAATTTCATTTTTGTTCCCTTTTTTAAAAAGTGGCTTAATGTTTGCTGTTTTGAAAGTATCTGGAAATATTCCTGTGCACAAGGAAGCATTGTAAATGTGAGTTAATGGGTGTATAATGGCAGGTGCACACGTTTTTAATAACCAATCTGGAAATTCATCTAAACCTGATGAATATTTATTTTTTAATTTACTGACTATTCTGAGGATTTCGTTAGAAGAAGTTTCGTAAATAAACATCGTGCCGAAATTTTTTTGGGAAGCATATGATGTTGAATTTTGTGGTTTTAGTCCCTTCGTGAGATCAACTGCAATTCTAGAAAAATGTTGGTTGAAGAGATTCGCAACTTTTTCTGGATTATTTGTTTCTCGTTCATTATCCTTTAAAACAACATTCTCTACGAAATGTCGTGATGGCGTGGTCGAATTTTTAATGATGTTCCACATTGCTTTAGTTTTGTTTCTAGCGTTCAAAATATCCTCATTATTTTTCATTATTTTCGCCTGAACTATTATTTTCCTTAAAATTCTTTTATATTCTCGGAAGTAGACGTGGAAACCGGGTGATACGTTATGATGTTTAGAAATAAAGTAGAGAGTACGTTTAGTTTTACATGTTGCTTTTCACTGGTGATTACGGGGAATTATTATAAATAGCATGATGGTTTAGGTAACATACGTGTTTTTGGAAGTGAGTCGGACAGGCAAATACGGATGGTTTAGGTGTGATTGGAACACTACTCTTTAACTTTGTGAATATAACAGTCCTTGAAGCCTTTGTGCTATTCACGTCTCCCAGGCAATTTGAACTAGTGCTACAACATGACACAGACTTTCTCGTAGTAAAGTTTTCTCATTTCCCTGATGTGGTCTGGCTTTACGGTCCTTCCCCTTCCTCTTGCCAGCTGTCAGCAATCGCCGCACTAAGTACATTTTCTTTAAAATTTCTAGACTTTTCGGTTTTTTAAAAGTAAAACCGAAATATTACATTAAGAATATTAAAGAAGGCTAATATTAAAGAAGGAAAACCTACTGGCACAGAATGGCACAGACTTTTTGGAAGCAATTTTTTCTAAATTCCCTGGTGTGGTCTGGCTTTGTCTTGCCCCATTCTCTGGCAAGCTGCCATCTATCATCACCCACAGTAATTTTTTTTGACATTTTATCAACTTGTTGCTTTCCAACCGATATATTACTTCAATAATATTAAAGAAGCGTAAAACCTCCTCCTAAATAGAAATTTTCATTGAATTGTGTGCTGTTTTTAAGAATATGACGTTCATTACTGTAAATGGTGAATTAGAAGCTCCTTTTCCCAGGAATCTATTGAGATTTCGAAAAGCTTTATTTGAAGTCATTTAAAGCACTTCACCTCACACATTCAATAATTTATACAAATCGGTGGAAATGAGCATATTAACACCGTGAGAGATATTTAAAAAAATATTGGTATATTTTTAAAAAAACTCAAATACACCAAAATGAACTTTACGTCGTATTAAACAGTGCAATTAGCACTATGTATTGGAAAAGTTTGAAGAAAAAATTTGGCATTCTTGAGATAAAGGCGTTCGAGCATTTCTGAAAATGAGGAATTTTGAGCACATTTTCACAGAATACTGTTGAGTTTTTGAGAAACATTATATCACTTTATTTAAAACACTTGTACTTATAAATGTAATAATGTGAAGTATTCGCATCTAATGCAAATATTACCGACGTGAGAGACATGTAAAAAATTACATTTTTGTACTTTTTGAAAAAATAGAAGAATACAGCAATATAGCATTTATGTCATCGTGTAGGGTACATTTGGCACTAGGCGTACCAAAAATGTAAAGAAAAATTTTAAAAACCGTTTTGAGAACATCTTGTTTTCGTTATTTTTTACAATTGCAAATATTGCACACACTATTGAATGAAAACTACTAAAATTTTCAAAAAAGGTACATGACCTTCAATGAAGAACAAATTTATGTACAACAAATTTCATTTGAAGGAAAATCTCTGTCTCCATTTTCATAGCTGTAGGAAGATGCTGAAAAGAATTCAAACTTTTGTAATTTTCGAAAATTCAGAGTTAACTCTAAAAATTGGACCTATGCCACCTTTATAAGTGTATTTTCCTATTTTCTGACAGAAATTTAAAGAAACAATTTGGAGCCGTTCTTGAGAAAATTTTGAAAATATCCTTGGAGCTTCATGTAATGTACCCTCAAATTTTAAAGAATGTTTTTCAAACCTTCAACTAGAGCCAGAGGGACAGGGATATCTTCGATTTTGAAAAAAATCCTACGCATGGTTCAGGCGCTTTTATTGTTCACAGACGGACAGACAGACAGACAGACAGACGGACAGACACAGAGGGACAGACGGAGAGACGGACAGACAGACGTCCTTTCGGACGTCTTGAAGATAACCACTTTTTTCGATCATGGGATCCCAAAACGCAGTGGCGGCTTGCAAAAGGATGAGGCAAGACCGTCCGATGAGGCAAGAGGATGAGTCAGTCAGCACCAAGGAAATTAGAAAACTTTACTACGAGAATATCTGTGCCATTTTGTAGAACCTCTAGTTAAGATCGTTAGGGCAGGTTTCACCAAACTCGTTCAACTATCTCGCTAATCGTGTTTAAAATAAACGCGATTAAAACTAAACTCGCAATATAATCGCGTTTATATGTGCATCTGTTTCACCGCTGAATATATAAACTCGATTAAGTTAAACGAGTTTTCATGCTAAAACCCTGAGGTTGGTACTTGCCGCGGAGCATAGTGGGCCTAAAATTTTTTGCCGTATACTCTTTGCAAGCGCGAAATTGTATAATATTCTGAGCAAAGAGGTTAGAAACCATGAATTTCATACAGACTTCGGGCATGGATGAATATAGCTGTTAATGAACATTGGTGTTAATCAATGTTTCGTGTTAGTAACGATATATTTTAACCTCCGTGGTCCTCTCAGCTGCTAACTTGCAGAAATGAAATATTGTAATGTAATAACAACTGAATTATTTTTTGTTAAATTATATTTGTAATGTATAAAAGAAAAAATACAGCATTTGCTAATATAAACATTAATATTAACATAATAATATAAACATAAATTTATATTAATATTTGAACTAAAAATAATAATTTCCTATTTTTATTTCCAACAAGTGGAATATTCTATTTATGTCTCCTATGAACTATTTATATAATGTTCTTTTTGTAAAACAAATATTTTTTTAAAATTATTTTAATTTTAATTCGCATAAACTGCATAGGTCATGAGCGACTAGTACAGTAATACAATTACAATTCTGAGAAAATATCGATAGTTTTACAAAATTGTTAAACTTTTTCTTGGGAACTTGGCGATGATAAAATTTCATTGAAATTTTCATTTCCTAGACATTGTTTTCTGTCTTCGATGTGTATGGGGCATTCAAGACGGATGTGCTCTATTGATAGAATTCTATTGCAGATGGTACAAGTAGGTTGTCGGTCTTTTTTAATTAAACATTTATGAGATAATTTAGAATGGTTTGATCGAATTCTTGACAAAGCAACTTGATTATGACGATTAATAGAGGGATTTGTGACCAGTCGAAAGAAATTAATTAAATATTATTTTGAATTTAAAAAAAATGAAATTCAAGCTGCTTCTTCTCAGTCCATATTTCTCCCATCAGAGAAATAATGTTTTAAAAAACAGTTCTTGACCATAAATCTAATAATGAAAGCAGCTTCTTCATGGAACTTTGGCAAGTTTGAATTATTTGTTTCCAGTTGTTTTTGAAAACTTATTGGAGGGATAGGGTAGATTCATAAGACCAGAAAGCATTAAAAACAAACATAATTTTACTTACATATACTATACATTTCAAGTGACTCAAAATTAACACTCGGAATTAAAAAAATAAATTGAGAATACATACCATACATCAACATATAATGGAGGTAATTACACATGTTGATTGGTAAGCAGATGTAGTGTGTGGCCTATTGTTGTGGCATCACCTTACACCTCACCATATTTACGATTGGCTGAATGTTGAAAAGAAAGGGAAGCTAGCCAAGCATTTACTATGAAACATATTTCTGCTAACAAAGATAATTGTAAAGGTGAAACCTCCAATTACAATGAAAGATAAAACAATGTTCAGACAAGATTAACAAAAAATTAATATTGAAGCTCTGATTATAGTTACCACATGCAATGTTAGCCACCTCATTTCTTGCCACACTCATCAATATTTTTATTTCAAGGCATTGTAACAAAATTGATATTGCCAACAGAACTTGAAATGGTTTGGGTTTTTTATATTTCTTTTATCTTCTCTTCCTTCTATAGTTATATTCTGATTGATATAAATGTAAGTACATGATTAGTAACAACTGTACAGTACAGTACAGTAGTACAATATTAGTTTATACTTTATATTATCTTTTCACTCAAGAATCCAATATTCCTGGGTTGTGTATATTGCAATTTGTATATGTAGTACATGATTTGCATGTATAATTATTGTATATGTATGTAGGTACATATTATTAACGTTCTTATACATTTTCTCAGTTTACTTTGTTTATTTTTAATTATTTTATACTTGTATTTATGCTTTTCATATTTACTGCTCTGATATATGCCTAGATGAACATAGTAACAATATTTATGAGTGCTACAAGCAATGAGTTGGCTTACATTCTCTGCAATAATCACCACCATAGATTCATTTTTTTTGTTAACCAGAACTGAGCACTGTTTATACACCTTTGGAATAAACTATTACCAGAAGTATATTTTGTTTCAAATAGAACATGCTTGGTCAATTTTCTTTTCTTTTGAACACTGCTAATTGTAGACATGGTTTGTGTGTTGTGAGATATCATCATAGAAGAGCCATTAATTACTTTTGGTTATCAATCAGCATCTGCATTTAGCTCCATTGTTATTTGTTGTATCATTAGTTTATAATAGTTTTCTCAAACTCCGATTGTCATTTTAGTGTAATTGTTTATAATGTGCATGTGTAAATAAAATTGACTTGTTTTTATAACATTGCTTTTGGATTTTAAGAAGTAGGGTCAAAAAGTACCCGGAATTGGTTATTAAAAATGTGTTAAAAATATTTATAACATTCTTACATTATTTCCCTTCAAAATACTCTCCTCCTGCATCTACACATTTATTCCACCGTTCATATAATTGTTGGAAACACTCTTGAAAGCCGTTTTTTGAAAGTTCCTTCAGCCGCTCCGTCGCATTTTCAATCACCTCTGACGAATCAGCAAAACGATGTCCCTTCAATGCCATTTTTAACCTTGAAAACAGGTAGAAATCTGGTGGTGCGAGATCGGGAGAATATGGAGGATGTTCCAGAGTGGTAACATTATTCTTGGCAAGGTATTGTTTCACCATTAGGGATCGATGTGCTGGGGCATTGTCGTGCAACAAACACCAGTCATTCTCTGCCCATTTTTCAGGTCGTTTTCGTCGAATTGCATCTCGTAGCCGTTTTAAGATCTCTGTGTACAATTCTTTATTTACTGTTCTCCCTTCAGGAATAAATTCATAATGAATCACTCCACGGTAATCAAAAAACACCTCCAACATCACCTTACCCCGGCTTCTGTCCAAGCGAAATTTTTGTTTTCTTGGTGAAGTTTTTGACTTCCATTCAGCGGACTGCCGTTTTGTCTGAGGGTCGTAAAGAAAGCACCATGTCTCATCACCTGTAACAATTTTGCGCAGGAAGCTGTCATCTGCATCAGCCATTTCAATCAAGTCCCTGGACATGGTCACTCTCATTTCCTTTTGCTCAGGGGATAACATTTTTGGAACAATGTGCGAGCAAACACGATGCATGTTCAAGTCATTATGAAGAATGCTGTGAACACTCCCATGTGAAATACCAACTTCAGAGGCAATAGTATTGATGGTTGTTCGCCTGTCCGCACGCACAATTTGTCGAACGCGCTCAGCATTGTCGTCTGTAGTGGAAGTGGAAGGCCGCCCAGTCCGAACGTCATCTTCAATTGTTGTGCGACCGTCGCGAAAACGCTTATGCCACTCGTAAACTGCTGTTTTCTTCATCGCAGAATTTCCGTATGCTTTTTTTAGCATCTCAAGAGTCTCCGAGGGTGATTTCTCCAGCAACACACAGAATTTAATATTGCCACGCTGCTCTAATGACGACATTGCACAATCCGACGAAAGAAAGAAACTACGATCTACAATATTAAACACCGAACGCACGGAACCAACTACAACTGCCTGCTAACCTCAAAAGCACATTCACTACCAGTTATGCCAACCTCACAAACAAAAATTTCCCTTTCAGCTAACAAATACTTGACTGTAAGCGACCATTCCGGGAACTTTTGACCCTACCTCGTATGTACTATATGATATACTTATATGATAGAAATACATTTTAAAAAATATGGACAAACAAATAATTAACATTATATTCTATCGATCAAGAAACATGAACCAGCTGCTACCGTACTACTATACTGCGTTTTAATAACCTCAAACACCATGGGCATTCATTCATCAAAATGATCAGGTCTAGCGATCAAATCTAGGCCCACGAATGTCCCAAATATAAAGTTTTACTCAAGATCGTTGTCATTCAGCATTTTTCATTTGACAGTCTTTAAACATTTAATTATAATACGAGACCATGTGTCGAAACGAGGATGGATAGCTGATAATCGCGATTATCTGCGCTTAAACGGCCGATCTCGGGCGTTTAACTCCACGTGAGTTTAACTTCCAGTAATCGCGTTTGAATCACGTGGTGAAACTCGCGAGAACTTTAAACGCGATTAAACTCCAAGATAAACGAAGTTAAACACATAATCGAAGGTGATGAAACCGGCCCTTATTTGGATTATAAATTCGTGCCTGAACCTAAATTTGAAGATTGATAATAGACTTTCAATAATCACTGGCAACAATGTCGATTATCAGAGGTATACTATAATACGAGGGTTCTAGACCAGAATCCACTTGCTCCCTTTTTTTAATATTTCTATATTTTGTAATAAAAGACTAATGTTTGTATTAAAATTGTAATTTTTGGTATAATTTCCCTATATTTCATATTTTGATCCCAAAATATTGTCAATTTAACGTGTTTTGAGGCGATGAGGTCAATTGAGAACCCTAGACCTCATAATGTCAATTTCCATATTATCACATTTTTATATTTCCATATTTTTGTATTAAAATTCTAATTTTTATATTAAAATACTAATTTTTGTATTAAAATTCTAATTTTCATCCCAAATTATTACGTGTTTTGAGGCGTTGAGTTCTATTGAATACCTTAGATTACATTTTTCAGTAACAATAATATTAATTCAAAATCATTAATTCAACCATCTCAAGACCAAATTTTATTTCTACGTAAGAGATAAGGGAATACGTGCGTGTAGATAAGGAATTAGAGATATTACATAAGAGAACACGTGTGCTTATTGCGCAAGAGATAAGGAATTAGAGATAAGACAATACGTGCGTTTAGTATATACAAAGACTTAATAATTCATATATCTTCAGCAGTGTCTTCAGCATCAATACGAATAAGTTATTTTATAATTTTTGTAACTTTCATTGCTTGAAATGTTATAGTCATCCATTTCAAAAAAACATGTATACATTGATACCAACATTCTCTTTCCAATAAAAATAAGTGGTGATAAAATAAGTGGCGCCATTTCTAATTTTTTTACTATTACTATTATTATTATTATTACTATTATTATTACTATTATTATTGTTATTATTATTATTATTCGTAATTCTTTTAAATTATGTAAACGAACGATATGCCTTTTTATGAATAGTCGGTAGTGTTATATTCCAAGATTCTGATGGAAATGGCTAATTTCGACCATTTTTAGTGAAATATGTCTACTTGTTTGGAATACTACAAAAACAAAATAAGGCATCTCATAATGTAAATAATGGAAATGATTGGCAATATCGATTTCGAAATTATTTTTTCCAAGAATTCCAGATAATTCAAATGTTTGTAAATCATAAAATGAAATTTTAGATATAGGGTTTTTCATCAGATTTTCCTTAAATTCCATAGCATAAGAAAATTCATAATATACAATTGGTACATCCGTTTCTAAATTTTGAATGATTATTTTTCTTTCTCTTGGTAATGTTTCAGTATCAATAGTACCATCTGATATTTTAGATGCCCGTCGATATAATACATCATTTATCATAGGTGACCATGTAAATGAAATCGTAAAATCTTCTTCCCATGTAATTTCTTTAAAATCTTTCATAAAGCCACCTAATAATCTTAATGGATATAGAACCTCATCCTGTTTTGCTTATAATTTTGGATTTGAACTAATACCAGCAATATCTAATGGAATTAATTAATTTGTTGAAAAAGTACTTTTTTGTAAAACAGTTGACATTTATACCACAATAATCTAAATATATTTTGTACTCCTTTTTTTAACACTAATAGATGAAAATAAATAATATACAAAGTTATCTATAAGTTTAACATTGAATTTACCTCTATATTCTGAATAATCAGATCCATTTTAATGTATAATTTGATACTTGATGCCTAATTCTGCTCTTTGATATGCATCCAACTATCTCATACATTCATCTGTCGTTTTACGGTTGTCCAAAATTATTCTTACTACGGTCAGTAGAACAAAAACGGTTACCATTGATAACTTTTAATTTTATCCATTTATAAGAGAAATAAAATCGATCATGTTTTTAATTCTAAAATAATTGTGACCATTAAAATTTATTTCATTATTTTGTTCATCTGTAATTCAAAAATAAAGTCGTAATTTATGACAGACGGATACAAGTAATGCATAAGATGGTTCATGAATAATAGGCCTCTGATAAATGAGTTGAGATTTAAACGATGTTAGAATATTTGTTTCTCTATGAATGGAATGAATTAAGAAATATTATTCCCGATAGTGGATTCGTTGTTTTAACAATTGGATTTTGAAAGACTAATATCGATCCAATAGAATCTACAGCATCAAAATTTAATATAAATGAGCTTTTAATTTCAATTTAACTGAGAATACTATTAGGTTTAATTGTAATATTTGCTGAATTAAATGGTGCTTGAGACTGAATATTATTTTCTAAACTTTCAATATTATATTGTCCACAAGGAATTGTGAAAATATGTTTCTTTTTAATGTTCATAATGTAATTTATTATTATTTGACATTAGGTGTTAGAAATGTAGAATACAATCCAAGACATTCAACTATAGAATAATTGTATATTTGAGTCGTATGTCTTTTATGTAATACTGATTATGATCCACTAAGCTTCAATATTTAACTCATTTAAATGAGTAAAGAAAAAATGGGATCCAAAAATACGATTATAAAATAAACGAATAAAAATGAAACATGTAAAATTATTACCATCTTCAGTACGATGTGCTCAGGACCTCGTGGATGTGGTAAAACACCTTTTTTGTATACCATCATTATAAACGACCCTTTTCGATACCCCGAATCGTGCATAATCCAGTATTTTATCGCACGCTACATGACGTCATTCCCATTATTAAACGCGACATGACGTCATCACACATTCAGCCAATAGTAGCGAGAGAATCGTGGGGAGGTAGAAGAAGATGGAACAGCCGACCACCGTTTTCTCGCACGGATGTCAACAATGCCATCTTGAATTTGATTTCCAGAGGGCGTTGGATGTCAAGCACCCGAGACGTCAGAAGAAAGTTGTTTCGCGAAATTAAGTTTGATTCTCTTGTAAATTTATAATGCTGTTATACAAAAAAAATAGCGTATGCAACTCGTTTATAATGTTGCTTTATTGCATTCGTACAAATTTGAAAACTCGCTCCTAACGTCGCTCGTTTTCAAAACATGTACTCATGCAATAAAGCTTAACATTATAAACTAATTGCATAAACTACTATTATTGATTGATAATTATATCATGAGTCCAGGATGGTCAAATTGGAATAACATTAATCATGTGTATGTATATTCAAAAATCTTTTGAACAAGATAAATATCAAGCATTTATGAAGAAGTGTAATAAGCTTTAATGATATAATTACAAATGTATCAAATGTAAGTCATCACGAAGATATAGTACCACTTAATGTATGTGAAGAAACTTCATTAGTATTATTCGATGATTACATATTAGATAAACAAGATATTTTAAGAGAATATTTTACACGTTGTAGACATAAAGGTACTGATTGCTGGTATTTAGCACAAACATATTCTAAAATTCCTAAGCAATTGATTAGAGATAATTTAACTTTTTTAAATATATTTAGAGAAGATGATCTTAATTTCAACCATATTTTTTATAAATTTGGAGGTGGTCATATGAAATTTGATGAATTTAAAAATGTATGTCACAACAATTGACACGACATGAAAATCAAATGACGGTAAATATAGGAATAAAATACAATCGTATCAAAAAAACAGACACACCTATAAAATCCTGTCTGTTTTTAATATTTAAACACAAAAACAGACAGACACAATGGAAAATCCTATGTTTTAATATTTAAACATAAAAACAGACAGACGCAATATAAAATGAAGTCTGTTTATTAGTATTTAAACATAAAAAGACAGACGTAATATAAAATTCTGTCTGTTTATTAAACGCAATGTCTGTTTATATTTTTCTTTATAAATGTTTACAAAGTATAAGCCAAAGTAAATAAGAGAACAGAAGGGAAAAATAAAAGAAATATTGCGAGAATGGAAATAACACGATCGTAATCAATATGAAAAATATAAATATTTGCAGGCAGGTTAACGGGGCTTGGTTAGAAAAATTTGCACTAATTGTTTGCCAACGTTTCGGAAACTTTTATTTCCATCATCAGGGCTTGCAACATCGAGAACAAATCAACACCTCCATCTCCGGCACCTCACACGCAATGAGGGACACAATATCACCCTCACCACACCAACACACAGCATGATAGCAAAGATTGCGTTTGCACTACTACACGTTTGCATACCACACGTTTGCTAGTATCAGTCATGCTGTGTGTTGGTGCGGTGAGGGTGATGTTGTGTCCCTCATTGCGCGTGTCCTCTCACCTCCACCGTTCGCGAGAGACCATTTGAAGAACATAAACTGACAAATCCAATAGTGTTTCCAAATCGCTGCAAAATGCATATTGGCGGCTTGAGAGATATTAAAAAAACAACATTTGCATCATATTTGAACAAGCGAAATAATACCCCAAAAGAAACTGATGTCATATTAAAAAGTACAATTAGCACTATTCGTTGGACAAGGTTGAAGAAAAACTTTGGAGCCATTTCTGTGAAAATGACGTTTGTGCATTTCAGAAAATTCGAAATTTTGAGCTTATAAAACAAATGATCCAAGAATTTGTATATGACATTATGTTGCAATTGCAGTAAGTTTTAATTAATAGTAAGCAGATGTACTCAAAATCTTATCATATAATTGACTGCCTAAAAGTGAGAAGTGGTTATGCGTCACAACCTGCATTTTTACTTTCTCGTTTAGGTATGTGTATACGGAGTAATATACGTAGTATAGAGAAAGTTAGGTAATGCTGCGCGAAGAAACTGCGGGTTTTCGGCGTAAAAAAAATTGTCGGGCTCTGGTGGCGAAAAGGGGCATAAAATCAGTTGCTAATTTAAAAGAGGAAAAAATCCTCTAATACGTGGTGTAGCCAGAATCTAGGTTTTGTGGGTCCTTGATGCCGAAAAACCAATTGGAAGCCAAACGTCCGTCCGTCCATCCGTCTGTGAACACTCTTTCTCAAATTGAAGAATCCGCTGTCTATCTGGCTCTAGTTGAATCTTTGAAATTTTGAAAAATATTCTTAAAAATTTGGGTGTACTTTACATTGAGCCCCCGAAATTTTTCAAAACTTTCTCAAACACGGCTTCAGATTTTTATTTAAATTTCTTGTAAGATAAGAGCAAAATACACTTATAAAGTTGACATAGGTCGGAATATCACGGTTAACTCTGAACTTTCGAAAAATGCAAAAATTTGAATTCTTTTCGGCGTCTTCCTACAACTACAAAATTGAACACAAAGATTTTTCCTTCAAATGAAATTTGTTGTCTATAAATAGTTCTCTCATTAAAGTCATGTAGCTTTTTTTGGAAATTTTAGTAGTTTTCGTGCAATAGAGCGTGGAATATTTGCAATTTTAAAAAACTACAAAAACAAGATTTTTCTCAAAAACGACTCCAAAATTTTTCTTTAAATTTTTCGTAGGGTTAGTGCCAAATGAACCCTATACTATGACATAAACGACATATTGCTCTATTGTTTTGTTTTTTTCAAAAATTTTAAATGTTTTTTACTTGTCTCTCACGTTGGTAATATTTAAATTAAAAGCAAAATCTTGATATTATTATTTTTATGAGTACATGTTCTTTAAATAATGTCAAATAAAGTTTCTCGAAAACTCACCCGTTTTCTGTACAAAAGAGCTCCAAATTCTGCATTTTCCGAAACGCTCAAACGCCATTTTCTTAAAATTGGCTCAAAATTTTTTTCTTCAGTTGTTTTCCAATGGATAGTGCTAATTGCTTAAGTTCATTTTAGTGTAATCATTTGTTTTTTCAAAAATTACACAAATGTATTTTATTTAAATACCTCTCGCTCCGTAAATATGGACATTTTACATCGATTTGCACGCATTTTTACAATTGTGAGTTAAAGTGCTTCAAATGATTTTAAATGAACTTTTCCGAAAACTCAATAGATTTTTGTGAAAAAGTGCTTCAAATTTTGCAATTAAAGTAATGCTTAATCGCCACTTTCTTAAAAATCGCTTCAAATTTTTCATTGAAAACTTCTATTTTGGACGAGTTTTTACTCTTCTTTAATATTCTTGACGCAAAAATTCGGTTGTACTATTAGGAAAGATAAAAGTTGAGAAATTGTTCCAAAAAAATGTACTTTGGGCAACGATAGATGGCAGCTGGCCAGTGCCAATGGAGAAAAACCTTAAACCCATACCACACCAAGGAAATTAGAAAACTTTACTACGAAAAAGTGTGTGCCATTCTGTAGCACCTGTAGTCCTAGGTTCGAGTCCTGACGGCGGCAGGATTTTCGACACTAGCTTTTCAGCTTGGTCGAATTCAGTCGCTGTCTGGAGGAGAATTCTAGCGGCCGGCTGCTCTGATCGGTAGTTTTCCGTGGTTTCTCCGATCAACACCAGGCGAATGCCGGAGCAGTACCCTACAAAACGAGCCACGGACCGCGCGCGATCTGTCCCCCTCGTCTTCCTTGTCCTATCCTCTCCCCTTACACACACACACACACACACACACACACACACACACACACACACACACACACTAACATACACTACACTACCACATATTCCGGGAGACCGGCCGGGAGCTTAGAGCTTGTCCCGGCTGGGGCGGTGCCCCGCTTGTGGGAGAGTCCTGGTTAGGGGGAAACCCCACTAGCCGACGGTAGGTCGGCGCCGGATGTCGCCATCCAACGGGTGAAGATCACCGCCATCTCCCGAGAAAAAACATGCACTACACTGACGGGACTATTGACCAAAGCAGTTGACGCGCCCGGAAACACGAAAAAATCAATCAATCAATCAATGTAGCACCTCTAGTTACTTTCTCGTATACGGAGTAATATACGTAGTATAGAGAAAGGTATGTAATGCTGTGGAATCGATTTCGAGATTTCAACGGAAATACACGTTTTAGGTTCCCCTGATAGCGAAAGTGTTGTTCCCCCCCCCCCCCCCCGAAACGTTCGTTCATCCCTCTGTCCGTCTGCCCGTCTGTCTGTCCGTTCGTCCGTCTGTGAACACTGCTAGCGTCTAAACCATGTGTACAATATTATCTAAATTAAAGAAAGACCTGTCCATCTGGCTCTAGTTGAAGCTTTGAGATTTTGAAAAACATTCTTTAATATTTGGGGGTAGTTTACATTAAGCCCCCGAACATTTTCAAAATTTTCTCAAATATGGCTCCAAATTTTTTCTTTAAATTTCTTGTAAGTATAGAGTAAAATACACTTATGAATATGGCATAGGTCCAATTTTCTTGGTGGACTTCCAATTTTTGAAAATAGCCCAAATGTTTTTCGGAGAAGACTCCGAAAAAAATTTGGGCTATTTTCAAAAATTACTTCAACTACAAAATTGAAGACAGATTTTTTTGTTCAATTAAATTTTGTTGTCTATTAATAGTTCTTTCATAACGGTCATGTCAATTTTTTTATAATTTAGTAGTTTTCGTGCAGTAGTGCGTGCAATATTTGCAATTTTGAAAAATTACAAAAACAAGACTTTTTCGAAAACGGCTCCAAATTTTTTCTTTGAATTTTTTGTACGGTTTGTGCCAAACAAATCCTATACGATTACACAAACGCCATATTGATCTTTTCTTTTGTTTTTTCAAAAATTACAAAAATGTATTTTTTTTATTTGTCTCTAAGGTCGGTAATAATTACTTTACAGGCGATTTATTCACAGTATTATATTTATGAAAACATGTGCTTTAAATAATGTAAAATAAAGTTTTTGAAAAACACAACAGTTTTCTGTAAAAATGAACTCAAAATTCCGCATTTTCAGAAACACTCAATTGCCATTTTCTTAAAAATGGCTACAATTTTTTTCTTACACTTTTTGCAAGTGATGGTGGCAATGGCAGTGTTTAATATGACATAAAGTTGATTTTGGTTTATTCTTTTTTTTTTTAAATTACACAAATGTATTTTTTTTTAAATCTTTCACGCCGGTAATACGCACATTTCAATGGTATTATACTTATGCGTATACATTATTGCATTTGTGAGTGAAAGTGCTTGAAATGACTTCAAGTGAAATTTTTCGAAAAACTCAATAGATAGAATAGGTTCAATAGGCAAGGAGGGGGGAGACTATACAGTACTAATCCACAAAAACTAAATTAGAAAACATTACTACGAGAAAGTCTGTGTCACTCTGTAGCACCTCTAGTTGAGTTAGTTACAGTTCCTGTTAATGCTCCTATTTATCAGTGTAATGGTGAACTATTTACGCATGTGGCAAATCCCTTTCGCTTGTTACAGACAGTTGAAGATGGAGACGTTCAAGTTCAGTTGTTCTGCGAGACAGAGAAAGCACTATGTCACTCGGTCAATGGTGAGTTCGGCCTCGGCTGTTTTGTTTTGTTCTGCAGTCTGTTCGCGCATGAGCTTGTAAACATCAGTAAAGTATTAGTTTCGAACCGAATGGCGAGTGTTGACGGTAATGATGTTTGTGTAAGTAACCTAAACAACATTTACAAAACAGTGGTGATTGGAAGAGAAATGTTGCTAAAAAGACTGAGGAACATTGGTGAAAGTTATGTCAGTAAAATCAAATGGAAGAATCTCTGACCACAACAATGTTGAGAGAGGTTTTATAAAATGTGCCAATACTGCACCCAGAAGGACAAGATAACTGTCCGGAAGCACCGGGACCTGCTCTCGCTCCTACCAGACATACCATCTGTGTACCATGATCTATACACCAACTTGAAACCAGCAAATGCAGGAGGACATGCGGAGGAAGAGTAAGAACTTGTAATTAAAAGCCCTATTAGTTTGTAAACTCGTAAGGGCTGTTGCGTTGTATACACATAATGCATTTTTCATATCAACCACACATAAATGCATAGTTCTGCTACAGAGCTTGTATTGTCTAAAACAAAACCATCGTGACTGAAGACTTTGTTTTGTTGACATCGACTCCTAAATTTGCGTTTAAAAGCTTCTTTGTATACAATAATAATTTTTCCTATTACCTTGTTGATATTTGAAAGCAAATAAACTATTGATCAATAAAAATAAACATACTTTATGTATTTTGTAGTTTGCCTAATAAAATGTCATTTGTCTCAAAACTATGTGTTTGTGGCATAGCCCCTTCTCACTCTCAGGCACTCAACCGATGTACCATTCGGCCACTTATTGACCAAGATGAAATTCAGTCTTTATTTTATCGCCCAAACGGGAGAGCCACAGAAGCGCCCGTGGGGCCGGGGTGGGAAGGAGGGCCAATATCCGCATTGGAAGCGTCCGCCGGCGGCGCTTAAGGCGCCGAGGGAGCCACCGCTGCAGCATCCCGTTGACTCGCGAAACATCATTTCAGTCTCGCAAATCAAACGAACGCGCCTTCCGGGTTCGGAACAGTTGCGCTTACTTTGAGAGTGGAGGATAACCGTCTGCTTGCTTAACGTAAGTCTTAAAAAACCCCTTATGCTGCCTTCAATCCGGATCTTTAAAATGTTTTTGGAGTTTACTGGAAAACGAAACCAAACATAGAATATCAAAATTAAAATATCTTATATATAATCTTTTCTTATTCATGAGCATTCTTTATTTGAACGTACGAATACACTCATTGCAATATGTTGACTTCGAGCATTTGTAAGTTCTTGTAAAAAAGAAAAATGAGTCATACAAACAGAAAAAAGAGGGAGTCTGATAAATGTATCTAATGTATTTCTTATTTGGTGTGAGCCCAAAAATTGAGAGAGAATTGAGCAGCCTATGACAATGAGAAAGCGTTAATTTTTTTATGATTTTACACAGGATATCGGATAAAATTGCAAACAATATAAATTTCGTATGAAAAATACGAATATTTGATAGTTTTTCATGCCTATTCTCATACTACGTCTATCGACTGAATTCTCGAACTCAGTCTCCACTCACGCCATGCGACAGTAAGGCCCGTGTCGGGTTTCTTGTCTCACCTCGTCAACTCTAATAGTAATTTTTCCTTTCTCGTATACATACGTTTGTACGGAGTAGCACACGTAGTATAGTGAAAGAGATGTAATGCTGCAGAAAATCGATAAATCTTGGGGTGTGATGATAGAACCAGCACCTCGTGCTACACCCTGGATCACGCTTAGAGTTATGGACGCGCTAACTTGGATGCCAAATTCGAAAGAAATCCTGGCAACTAAAGGAAACGAAAGAGAGATGCTAAACGTTTTCAAAATTGAAGACCCACGACCATCTGGCTCTACTTCTAACTTTAAAATTTTGAAAAATATTCTTTAAAATTTGGGATGCTTTACATAAAGACCCCCGGACATTTTCAAAAATTTCTCAAAATTGGCTCCAAATTCTTTCATTAAAATTTCTTGTAATAATAGAGCAAAATACACTTGAGCCCTATTTAAGTACAATAAATTTCATTTGAAGGAAAAAATTCTCTCTTCAATTTTAAAGTTGTAGGAAGACGCTGAAAAATTCAAACTTTTGCAGTTATTCGTGAAAATCGGATCTATGTCACCTTTATAAGTGTACATTACTCTATTCTTGCCAGAAATATAAAGAAGATTCTTCAATTTGGAAGAGATCGTACGAATGGCTTAGCCGCTAGGGGTGCTCACAGACGGACAGACGGACTGACGAACAGACGGACAGACTGACAGACGGACGGACATTTTGCTTCCAATTGTTTTTCGACATCAAGGACCCACAAAATAGGGAATCTGGCTACAACACGTGTTAGAAAATTCTTTTTCTCTTAATTTAGCAATTGTTTTTAAGTACTTTTTCGTCACCAGAGCCCGGCAATGAAATTTTCTCCGCCGAAAAACTGCTGTTTTTTCGCGCAGCATTACATAACTTTCTCTGTACTACGAGTATTACTCCGTATATAATTACGTATACGAGAAAGTAACTAGAGGTGCTACAGAATGGCACAGACCTTCTCGTATTCACCCATTTCCTTGGTGTGGTCTAGCTTAAAGGTCGTGCTCCATTCTCTCGCCAGCTGCCATCTATCGTTGCCCTAAGTACATTTTTTTACAATTTCTCAACTTTTTGGTTTCCTAGTAGTACAACTAAACCATTAATTCAAGAATATTAAAGAAGAGTAAAAAATCGTCCTAAACAGAAGTTTGCATTGAAAAATTCGTAGTCGTTTTTAAGAAAATGGCGATTAATCGTTACTGCAAATTAGAAATTTAAGTTCTTGCTCACAGGAATTTATTGAGTTTTCGAAAAACTTCATTTGAAGTCATTTGAACCGCTTTCACTCACAGATGTAATCAAGCATACAAATTGATGGGTTAGTTTCGTTATCCATATTAATGACATAAGAGGTATTTCAATGAAATTACATTTCTGTAATTTTTGCAAAAACTTATGAATACACCAACATTTTGAAAAAACAAAAGTATACACCAAATTACGTCATAACAAACAATGCAATTAGCACTCTCTATTGGGAAAATTTTAAGAACAAATTTGGAACCATTTTTGAGAAAATGGCGTTTGAGTGTTTCTAAAAATTCCGAATTTGTGCTCATTTTTAAAGAAAATGGTTGTTTTCCAGAAACTTTATTTGACATTATTTAAAGCACATGTGCTCATAAATATAATAATGTGAAGAAATCGCCTTTAAAGTAAGTTTTACGGACGTCATTTTTGAAATTTTTGAAAAAACAAAAGTATACAGCAATATGTCGTTTATGTCATTTTTGAGAAAATTGAGCCGTTTTTGAGAAAATTTTGAAAATGTCCGGGGGGCTTCATGTAAAGTACCCCCAAATTTTAAAGAATGTTTTTCACAATTTCAAAGCTTCAACTAGAGCCAGATAGGGGATTCTTCAATTTGTAGAAGATCGTACGAATGTTTTAGGTGCTAGAAGTGTTCACATGCGGACGGACGGACGGACGGACGGACGGACGGACCGACGGACGGACGGACCGACGGACGGACGGACCGACGGACGGACCGACGGACGGACCGACGGACGGACCGACGGACGGACCGACGGACCGACGGACCAACGGACCGACGGACCAACGGACCGACGGACCGACGGACAGACGGACAGACGGACAGACGGACGGAGAGACGGAGGGACTTTTTGCTTCTGATTGGTTTTTCGGCATCAAGGACCCACAAAACAGGGATTGTGGCTACACCACGTGTTAAAGGATTTTTTTCTCTTAATTTAGCATCTGTTTTTATGCCCTTTTCGCTGCCAGACCCCGGCAATTAATTTTTTTTCCACCGAAAATTCGCCGTTTTTTCGTGCAGCATTACATAACTTTTTCTACACTCCGTATATACGTACTTATAGGAGAAAGTAAAAAGGCAAGTACTGAAGCTATAGTCAGAGAACTACATGTACCAACCATAATGAGTAAATGATCCGCTTCTGTGGGACTCGACGCTACTGCCTCTGGGTAAAGTGAGTATTACTAAGTGATGTATCTCAAGTAACAAGACTTCTTGAATATCATTGAACTTATGAATCGAAGCTAGTGTGTTCATGTGCAAATAAAGGAGGCTCTGAAGGAAGAATAAACAGAGAAGCGAGGAGCTCCGGAAAGTTTTCATCCAGAATGTTGAACCCTGTTTATTCTCGCGTGAGACGCAGAAAAATTATGATGGCAGAAAAAATATGGAACTCATTTAAGTTTTTTATGTGGGACTATAACATATTTTGGAGAGACTATATTACGCAATTTAAGAACCGAATATTCCTTCCGCGTCTTTTTATGGCATGTCTCTTTCCCCAGCCGAGTTATATTAAAAATAGTTAATGGAAAAGGGCTGTATTTCTTTTTTTTACCTCCGCAATATGAGATGCTAAACAGCAAAATATATTGCAGGAACGCAGTCACTCGTCGAGAAAGACTCGTGGAAAAATATAAGATTTATTTAAAATGCCCGAGGGGTCTTTCACGTTGAAGGGCCGTATCTGAGATATAAATAAGACAAAATGCTTAACAAAAATATAAGTCACAGGCATGACAAATGCCTTTCCTTGACAAAAATGCATTTTACCTCGGGTTAATTTATGACCTCAGGCACTTGTGTTGAGAATTTATCTCCAGCATCTTTTTGCCCTTCCCACACATGATTCTGAAGACGCTGAGACAAAAAGCTATAGGGACAAAGACGCTCTCTTGCTGTTGAAGCGCAAAGTATGGGCTTTTGCATACTAAGAATAAATGGGGCTAAGCCCCATTTTTACATGAACAGTGAACTATGTACAAATGGGTCTGAAATTAGCCCCATTTGTACATGTACATTGAAAAAGTGTTACAATACAACTATTTATACTTTTTACAACAAAGCCAACTTCAAAATACTTTTATGACTGGCTCAATATTTTAAAAATATATTAAATAACGTAATAGTATTAGTTTAAATCACCCATTCTCAGCTCTGAAAATAATCCATTTAATAAATTGTGATGATATCACTTACAGTTATTGAAATATATATTACTGTAAAATACCAAAGAACTACCCAAGAATCGCAAGTCATGGAACATGTTTAGTTTAACCAGACAAAGTCACTCATTAACGACATTAAAATATAGGTGGCATAGACCGGAAGAGATAAGAACAATGAAAAATAAAGAAAGGTGAACGAGACTGGAATATTGAGTGCATAAAGAGAAGGAAGTCTCCAACCCTAAAAGAAAATTTTTCCTTTAGTTAACTAAATATGCTCATTAATTTCATGAAAAATCGTTCATTATCTCTATGTCAATAGCGTGTAATTAAAATTTAAACGAGCAATTAAATGAACTCACCGACCAATAAGAATTCAGAAACGAAGCCAAATCGCGTAAATAAGATAATATAACTAAGATATTTGTAGTCGGCTATGAAACATGAACAAAACTCATCACATATTACGTATCTACAAAAACTACATATACACAACGGTTGAATAAAACTAAATTGGGGAAGTAAACTAGGTGACATGGAACAACAGAAAATAATTAACGTGAATAAATTAAATGTGTTACATGTAAAACATTGTGCACTGTGAGGCGGCAGATAATGGCGGGCATACCCATAATTCTCTCAGTTCCCCCAGCACTTTGCTGAAATAAGGAATTTTCCCCTCCTATTAAGTGCCGCCCCCCCGGCCCTGGTGCCGGCTGGCGGCGCGGCGTCCATGCGCGTCACTGGGCGGTCGGCCGCCGGCGGGCGCGTCCGGCAGTTCACAATTAATTACTCAAGTTTGAAGAGCAATTAAATTAATTAGAGAATTCGTTCTACAAAATGGCGTATTTGGTTTTGTGGTCACTCATTATGGTTGTGCCAGATTAATCTTAAGGTAGCTCAGCATTAATTACGCAAAAATGTGGAGTGCAGAAAAAATTATTTTTTGGATAATTAATTAGCAATGAAATAGTTCTAAATAGTGGCATATTTGGTTTTGTGGTAACCGATTTTGGCAGTGCTAGCTTAAGAGAGGTAGAAGGAAGAATTGTCACGGCGTGGGGGGACGATGCAGAAGGACCCGAGAGAAAGCAACAGCGAGTGAAGAAATTGAAGGTTGATATTTCCTTTCAGATCTGGAAGAAAGAATAAATATATAAAAGACTAAAATCATTTAAACAGTTTGTTTCTTGTCTTTGGCAGCCAACGCAACAAAGTCAATCATTAATTTATGAAAAAAATAATTGAATAAATGTTATGTTATATTTTCTATGAAAAACAAGGCTGATTATTCAAAGGTTATTGTGTGTAATCTAAATACAATTTTGGCAGGAGAATCCCCAGGAATTTGCCAAACGTACGAACGTCAGCGCGTAGCAATGGAAGGTTATATTAACATTATGGTCAGGAAGGAGCAAGCAGGACATGTATAAAAAATTAAATAGTTATTAGACCGTTTAAAAAAATCTCTTCATAATTTCCACTACTCGCAGAAATCGAAAGAGAACTATGCAGCGACTTGTCATGTGAGATGTCTATGATAATAGTTAGATGTCCTGGAATTCGGAATACAAATATATTGAAACAATTTCGATTATAGCTGAAAATGCACATTGTGTGATTCCCACTATTCTCATACTGTGTGTATTGACTGAATTCTTATACTCAGTGTGCCGCTGCTTATGACAATCTTACGTCATGCGACAACAAGACTCCAAAGATGTCGCCCGTCATTAAAAATGTGGTATTAACATATTGCGTTTGGCAAGAGCAACTTTTTTATATGCTCGATATGCAAATAATCATATTGTTCTACTCTATACATTCGCACTACGTTATTGTATTATTAGCAAAGGCTGTATTTGTTAAAATATTTTATTTATTACGGTGTTATACAAGAGTATTTTCTTTGTTGTTCAGGAACTGTGTGTGTGCTGCTTTGTGGAAAACCATTTTGTGTAGTTTGTCCCACAGCATTTTTGCTACTGCAGTACACTAGTAATTAAAATATTTCTGAAAGACTTTTCATCTGCGGGATAGCGGAAGGAGAAACAAAGGAGACATCCAAGGAAAAGAAATTTAACCATTTAACCAATTAAATGGCCACGTTTATATACACAATGGAAGAGTCAAATTTTCGGCAGAATGGAAATGAAATTGTGACAGCCCCCGACACGTAGCGCTGCGATACAGTGAGGACGTGTATCGACACTCCGCCTTTTAGTCTCATTGAATACCTCCGTGAAGTTGGCCGGAGAAAATCTGGGATTTCAACCAAACTTGATATATCGTTTGCCCAACGTTTGCCCAGGTATGCCCACCACTAGAGAAAAAGTTACACGCACAACAAATTTCCGGGCCAACTTCACCCTGGCCGGAAAAAATCTGGGATTTCAGTCAAACTTGGCATATCGCTTACCCATCGTTTACCCATGTTTACCCACCTAAAATTTTCGTTTGCCCCCACCCCCCACACACAAAAAAGTTACACGCGAAAGAATTTTCGGGACAAATCCATGTTGAACAAAAAAAATTAGGTATTTTAAATAAGTTAGTAAATCGTTTGCCCAGATCTACCCAAAAAAGTTTCTTTACCCAACACTACAAAAGAATTAGACCCGAAAAAAAATTCGAACCAACTTCACGTTAGCTGGAAAGAAATCTGGAAATCTAAACAAACTACGCATATCGCTTACCCATCATTTTCCCAATTGTGCACATACAAAATTTCGTTATATTCAATTCAATAAAAGAATGTTCCCGTTTGCCCAAACAATATTTTCGTTTGCCAAGGCACAAATTTGAAATAACAAGCAGAAGGGTGTATTCACACAGAGCTACGGCAAGCGAATTTGCTCCTATATCCGATCGGGCTAATGGTTCCGAGAAAAGAACAATTAAGATATTGGGCATACTATTTCCTAATAGTGTGTTTTCGTTTGCCCATAATTGAATTTCGTTTTTTCAGGCTCAGAAATGTAATTACAAGCGGAAGCGTGTATTCGTAGATAGCTCCGCAATGCGAATTTGCTCCTTTGTCCGGTCGGGCTCACAATTCCAATAAAGGAACAATAATGATATTGTGCATACTATTTCCTAATTGTGTGTTTTCGAAATACAGGCCAAAGAAGACCAATTCAGAAATCGAATTACAGGCCAAAGCGAGTATTACCGTGATCCGACTTGCACTTTCTTTCATATGATCGGTTTAATGATCGGTCTCGGTTTCATATGATCTAACACTTACGCGGAAGGAGCAATAATAATAATGAACATTCTATTTCCTAATAGTGTGTTTTCGTTTGTCCAGGAATAAGTTTCGTTTTTCCACGCACAGAAATGGAAATATAAGCGGAAGCATGTAGTCGTAGAGGGCTCCGGCATGCAAATTTGCACTTTGTGCAGTCAGGCTAACAATTCCAATAAAGGAACTATAATGATATTGCAATAATGATAAAACACACTATTTCCTAATAGTGTGTTTTCGCTTTCCCAGGAATAATTTTCGTTTTCCCAGGCACAGAAATGGAAATATAAGCGGACGCGTGTAGTCGTAGAGGGCTCCGGCATGCAAATTTGCACTTTGTGCAGTCAGGCTAACAATTCCAATAAAGGAACTATAATGATATTGCAATAATGATAAAACACACTATTTCCTAATAGTGTGTTTTCGCTTTCCCAGGAATAATTTTCGTTTTCCCAGGCACAGAAATGGAAATATAAGCGGAAGCGAGTAGTCGTAGAGGGCTCCGGCATGCAAATTTGCACTTTGTGCAGTCAGGCTAACAATTCCAATAAAGGAACTATAATGATATTGCAATAATGATAAAACACACTATTTCCTAATAGTGTGTTTTCGCTTTCCCAGGAATAATTTTCGTTTTCCCAGGCACAGAAATGGAAATATAAGCGGAAGCGTGTAGTCGTAGAGGGCTCCGGCATGCAAATTTGCACTTTGTGCAGTCAGGCTAACAATTCCAATAAAGGAACTATAATGATATTGCAATAATGATAAAACACACTATTTCCTAATAGTGTGTTTTCGCTTTCCCAGGAATAATTTTCGTTTTCCCAGGCACAGAAATGGAAATATAAGCGGAAGCGTGTAGTCGTAGAGGGCTCCGGCATGCAAATTTGCACTTTGTGCAGTCAGGCTAACAATTCCAATAAAGGAACTATAATGATATTGTAATAATTATAAAACACTCTATTTCCTAATAGTGTGTTTTCGTTTGCCCAGGAATAATTTTCATTTCCCAGGCACAGAAATGGAAATATAAGCGGAAGCGTGTAGTCGTAGAGGGCTCCGGCATGCAAATTTGCACTTTGTGCGGTCGGACTAACAATTGCAATAAAGGAACTATATTGGTATTGTGCATACTATTTCCTAATAGTGTGTATTCGTTTGCCCAGGAATAATTTTCGTTTTTCCAGGCAGAGAAATGGAAATATAAGCGGAAGCGTGTCTTCGTAGAGGACTCCGGCATGCAAATTTGCACTTTGTGCGGTCGGTCTAACAATTCCAATAAAGGAGCTATATTGATATTGTGCATACTATTTCCTAATAGTGTGTATTCGTTGGCCCAGAAATAATTTTTGTTTGCCAAGACAGAAATGGAAATATAAGTGGATATTGAATTTATTTTGATTCAACACACGTTATGATTGCGTATGGTTTACTGTATCCTTTATTAACAGGATTTTGGGAGCTACAGAATATTAACATTAGTAGTTTAAACTCTCCAAATCCATTGTAATATAATATGCATAGGCGAGTATGATAGTGATATTAATTTTTTAACTATGTTTCGAATCATTCTCTCTCAAACCAGTTTACCGGCCTAGAATATCCCTAAAGACTTTGTAAACACAATTAAAATACATGAGATATTCAAATGCACCCAAAAGAAATAATTTATGGAGACGTACTGGAACTATAAAAATTTACCCGCTTATTTAAAAACTTATGCCTTTTCAATTAATAATAATATACAATATATGCATGCAGTTCCAATACAACACTTCAGACAGTACGTGGATTACTTATATGGATGTTTTACATACTTTTCCCCCTTCATACAGTAATGCAATGACACTAGGAAAATACATGTTGATCTGAGAGAGTCATCCGACCGCCAGCGACTCTTCCGCATGAGAGGTTTGGTCACGTTCTAGGTAAAGTCATAAAACAGCCGCCCGCGCCCGAATAGAAACGAAGTATGGAAACAATTGCGCCTCGTCCAGATGTTTCCACTAGCCGCACAGATTGGCGAATAACAGATCATAAATATTTGTGAGCCTACAGGGTCCTCCTCCCACCAGACGCTCTCAGGCGTGTGAACGGTAACGGCTACGCGCGTCGGCTAAGTGCGTTGGGAGTGATGGAATATTCAACCCAAGCGAGTTGCAAATTTTGTCTAGGCTCTCGAAGAGCAATGTGCAATCCGTCTGTCCTCCACCTCTGCAACGAGACCACCGTCTGAGAATTAAATCAGATCTACTTATAAATTCAGTAGAATCCGAAATAATGAGAATCGAGGTGTGTCAAGTTGGCATAACCACTACAGCACCATCACGTCAAACCAATTGAAGTATTTAATACTCATATACTACTAATTAATTCCCCCAAAATTCAATTGATTAATATTACCGTTTATTAATTAAATATTGTTATAGTAACTTGAGGATTGTGCTACCTTGCTAGTCATTCCAGTACTTATAAAACTAGAATGTAGGAACAAGTACAATGGAATAAAACATATCGGAAAATTATTAATTTATTACTCCAAAGTTATATTTGTCACTAATGCCGTTTATTAAATAAATGTTATTATACCGGCAGGAGCGTCATGTTGCCATAACAGTCATTTTTGTGCGAAAATTACAATGTAATACTTTTCCAAAATTGATTTTCTCCAGCTGATCTGACCGAAATCAAGAATCTGTGTATTTGAAACGAATATTTTGATTTTGGTACCTTTCAGGAAGCCTTAACTAAATTTTCAAACATTACTTAAACTGCCACCAATTGTTTGAATTTTTCCACCAATAGAGTAAAGAACGGTTGTTTTCGTTGAACACTGAATTTTCGAAAACTCAGAAGTTAAATTGTTTAGTCGCCTTCCAACAACTACGTATTTCAATGATACATATTTGTTTATTGAAATCTGTTTTCCAAAGACAGAATATTAAGAAAGACCCTGTACAATGTTTTTTGAAAAATGAATAGTTTTTGCGTAATTTTTCCTTAAAATAATAGCAATTAAAGAAAATGATATCTCGATCCGAAATATTTTTTAAACTTTTTTTCTTGAACAGAGCTAAACGCTTATAAAAATAACGCAGCTACCATTTTTGTTAGACACTCTGAATTTTCGAAAAGTGCAAAAGTTACAAATAATGTGATAAATTATGTTCACGAGATTTATCAAATTATGTTCACGAGATTTATCATTTTATTTA
>BLKR01016451.1:0-27470 GCA_011170035.1 Teleogryllus occipitalis | reverse complement strand
AGACTAACCTAACTACTTATTTTCAAATAACCACAATTACAAGTGCGTAGATTTCTGAAAATCTAGAAATTTACCAAAATATTGGTTTACAAAATGGTTATCTTTGAGACATTTATGAGCAACTAGTACCGCGGAGGGAATTTTAAAGCCGAATCCCTTTACTTGCCCGTATATTTACAATATTCATCTATTCAGACAGAAAAGAGTGCATTCGGTCCACAGTGTATCCTCTCCCTAGTCTGGGCTGGCGTGGCGTGCCTGCTTTATCCTGCCTTAATGCCAAACTGCCGAACACCCGTGAGGCTTGCCACCGTCCTCGCCCGCGCCTTGCCTGGCCTCGATACTACCCGCCTTACCGCCAGGTTTTGCGTGATGTCGATGTTTCAAGAAAATATTTTTTCAAATTATTGTTTACATGACATACACAAAAACATAAGATACACATGCAGACATAGGGGGTTTCCCGTTTTCAAATACTTTATTTGCTGAAATTAATTGAGTTCATCTGGAAAAGGGATGTATAAATCACGTTTACAACGCGCGGGCGCGCGTATGTGTGTGTGTATTGAAGTGTACTAATTTTAAGTGGCCAAACGCCAAGAAAACAGGTCATGGCTCCGTTCAAACGTAACGCCCTCAAGTGGAGCAACGACAGTCATTAGGAGAGCTCCCTAGGAGACTGACCGAAGCTCCTTCGTCGAACTTGTAGAGTTGTAATCTATCTTTAATGAAAAATTTCATTAAGGGGGAAAAACCATCATCATCATAACTGTAATTGCAGGAAGACGCGAAAAAATTTGAATTTTTGAAATTTTCGAGAAATTGAGTTTTCAACGAAAATGAGTCCTGCACCATTCTCTTAAACGTCCTTCACGCTATGAAACAAAATTTAATCAAAAACTTAAGAAGCCATTTTTTTTTATAATTTTGAAAATGTCTCTGGGGCTTCAAGTAAAGTACCTTCCAAAATTAAAATATCGGTTTCAAATTCAAGGGACCACGACATCAGCCAGATCGATTGGGGAACATCAATTTTGGAGAAAATCGGCTTAACGGTTAAGGCGCTATCGTTGTTCACAGACGACGGACGGACTTTTGCCGTCATTCGATTTTTCGAAATCAAGGTCTCACAAAACATGGATTCTTGCGACACCACGTGTTAGAGGATTCCCCCCCCCCAAATTCAGCAACTGGATTTATCTCCTCTATCCTTACCAGGGCCCTGCACGGAGAGAAATGTTATGGTACAGTGAACAATACATGTTTAGTAAGCAAATACAATTATTCGTGAGGTCAAATTTACTAAACAGGCTTTGGTTTCGTTTAGTACATCAGACAATTCAAAATCTTAAGTGAATGTACAAATTGAATGTTCACTTTTACTATGCGTGTTTCGTAGATAAAACTATTCTGTGATTTTTACATCTCGTGTCGTCACAGTCACTAAACGCTGTTTAGTAAATTCAAAGTACAGGAGGCAAGCATAGGGGCGTTAGCATCGAGGCTGTGTAGCTCTCTCAGCTTTCCCGCGTTTTCATAAATCTGACCAATTGGAATGGTTGAACATACAGCACGTGCAGCGGAAGAATCTTTAGAGCCTCGTTTCCTTCTCATCGCTTCTCAATGACAAGTTCCTGAGAAGTTCTCTTCATTCATTACTCTTCCTGGCGGAGCCCAGCTGGTGTGTTCGTGAACGGTGAGGATTCTATCTTTGTGTTATATTATAGTTTTACTTAAACATAATGGCACACATAATAAATAGTGTCTCGGATCTACTTAAGATTTGGGGTTTCTCTGAATATATTGCAGCTTTCGAAGGTAAGTCGAAATTATAGAGTCATCAAATATTAGCTGTGTAGTTTATAGGTTAAGATTATAAGTACTAATACTAGATGAGCAACCCAAACCCGTGATGTGTTTTTTCATTTGTACTTGGTTCTTACAGCAGAACCATGGCCAGGTTTGAGAGGTGCATTAAAACGTAATTTCGCAAAAAATAAGCATAAAACGAACTTCGACAAAAACTCTCATTTAATATTAAAATTAATATTTACGTGACCCGTGTACTGAATATTACTATATACGCATCTGTTTACAGGACGAATGGTTTAGTAACGCGCACTGCGACCTGTTTAGTAAATTTTAATACATGCAGTCGTAAACGCTACGGTTCGTTTAGTAATGTCCATTGCGACCTGTTTAGTAGATATGCCAATACGGCATTCGTCAACGGAACTGTCTGTTTAGTAGTGCCCATTGCGATCTGTTTAGTAAATACGACTACACGCGGTCGTCAACGCTATGATTCGTTTAGTACAGTCCACCAAACGCAGTTCGTTTTTGAGACCATACATGCATTAGTTCGTTGAACAAAACGGCCATTTCGGAAAAACGACTAAGCACTTTGTTCTACGAAAATTCACTAAACCGTTTAGTTCGATATACTACGTGATCAATAGCATGGACTAAACATTTCTCTCCGTGTGTAATAAGAGTTCTGCCGAAAATCACCTTTTTTCGCGCTGCTTTATACAACTTTCTCTCCACTGTAGCGAGAGCGATACAACTTTCTCTCCACTGTAGCAGTAGCGAGAAGGGGGGGATTAGAAAAGTGTCGGATTCAAGTTGAAATGGACTTCACGAGACCGGAGGGCCGTCAACGGCGGTGAGAGCCAGCTGTTCTCCCCTGTAAGCCGAAGCCGAGATACGGCGCTGACCCCCGTGCGCTGATGCGGCATTTCACTCAGGTCGACGCCAGCCGGAAGACGGATCCCACGAACTAGAGGTAAGGAAGGTGGCAAGGAAACAAGTGAATATTTCATAAACAGAAATATCAGCGAGGCGACGTAGAATGCAATAACCAGAGACCGCAATAACTGCCTATTTTAAAGAAGAAACACTAGCATTGACAACTGTGCCAACTATAAATTTCCAAATTAATGTAATAGATAAGAACACTGAAGAGGAAAAACCTTGGATTCTTTTTAAGGTTTTCCTTTTTAAGAAGCATGATGATTTGTAAGGATTTCAAGTGTGTTGAGAGTTGTGAAAAGATTAATGTGTTTCATGTTTATTGTAAAGGCAAAGAAATGCACGGAATTTATGAATATGATGTATAATTGAATGACAAATGATAGCCAGAAGATGGCATTCTGAGTTTGTGAAATTTTCAAGAGAGCAAGATCACTCAACCGTGCACAGAGCAGGAAAATTTTCTAGATTAGGCAGATCATTTGATTGATTTTTTTCTTATTGAAAGTGTTATGTGGTGTGAAAATTGTGTAAGAGGGCATTTATTCTTCCATGTCTACCGGGTTAAAGAATAATATATCATTGTTGTTCATTTAATTTGTGTGGTCTGGAAAGATACCTTCTCATACTATAAAGAATCTCTTTTCAAACAAACTTTTGAGTGCAGCTCAACATTGATGCAGGAAATCATATACTAGAACGTGACCAAAATGGTTAAATTCAATGACAAGACAACGACAAATCTGGGACCATACGTCATTGAAGTATCAAGACAAGGCATTACCCAAATCAAGACCATCTTATGCTACCTTGCCCTAAACCTTGTAACAGTTGATGCATACTGACCATCCAACAGAATCCCTAGGTGCACTAACTGCCAGCAATACAACCACCCCAAAGCCTACTGCCACTGCACACCAATCTGCTGGCACTGCCCCCAAGCCCACCCTACTGAAAAATGCCCACTCGTCAACCTGTCCCTCCTGTTGGAGGGACTGATGGAGTGTTTGGATTCTGTTGAGAATGATTTGTCTTTGTTCTTGCAGGTGAAGAAGGGCAGGGCAGTTTAGGGAGTTTG
This sequence comes from Teleogryllus occipitalis, assembly GCA_011170035.1. NCBI lineage: Eukaryota > Metazoa > Arthropoda > Insecta > Orthoptera > Gryllidae > Teleogryllus > Teleogryllus occipitalis. The sequence continues at coordinate 23,641 of BLKR01016451.1, read as the reverse complement.
CGGCGTGGTCCCACTAAGACTCCTGTCCCTCAGAGAAATGAATTTCATCCACTACCTACCCTCGCCAATGTCAACACAGTTAACCCAAATGAAACCCAAACACACACACTGAGCCCACAACTAGCCTCTCTGACCTGAAAGATCTTCTGGCCCGAATCAAATCCCGCAACATCCCTAAACGTATCCGAACTATTAAAGAAGTTATCCAGGTATTCAAATTTCCCCAAGACAACAAAGTTAATCACAGCAGGAACCAAAATTTGTGACCTATTTTAAAATGTATCCTACTTCTCATTCCATCATTCTTTCTTCCTTGGAATGCCAATGGCGGTCTCCAAAAAAAAACTCCCCTAAAACAAATCCTAGTTGACTATTCCCTTAATATCCTCCTTAACCAAGAAACTCACCTTAAACCACACATCCCCTTCTCCAACCTAAATTACACAATTTACTGTACTATTCGCCTAACTTGTGGAGGAGGCGGTACCGTCATCCTAATCTTCAACCACCATCCTACACTTCCAAATGAACTTACCGTCCACCCCAACTATAGAAACAACAGAAATTCAAATGTGTCTCTTCAACCTGCTCCTGTATCAATATCATCTCTGCCTACAAACCCCCACACAAACTAGTACCTGCAGATCTTACCTCACTCTCATCCCAAACGCTGACTATCATATGTGGAGACCTGAAGAGCAAAAACAGATATTGAGGTTGTATGACCAACAATGACTCGAGACACACACTTCACGACTACTTAGACAATCTCAAGGAGGATTATTATGTGCGAGGCGGTGAGTCCGTTCACACCGGAGCGTCAACTATGAGTCAGCATTTGGTGACATTTTCATCCCATAAAGAAGAGGCGCTAGCTTTTGTTGATGAAGAGGATAGAAGTGCTGAAATGCCAAGTTACTCATATGTTTTCTGAGCACATGCAGTACGGTGCTTTTACCTTCTTTATCCACGATTTTCTATAAAATTGTTAATATCTATTTGGGAAACGAAGAAAGGGTGTCCATGATTTTGACCAAGAAGAGAAAAAGTATGGATAATTTCATACCTTGATTCCACAAACAAGAAACGCTTTTATATTTACTAGAATGACCAGTGTTTTGATGAAATTTTGAATCTGATCGCAGAAAACAAGAAAGTCTGAACTTAACAGTCATGAAGCTCTCACCTGAAGAACAACTTGTAATTGCACTCATGAAGTCATATCTATATTGCACTCTATATGAATGCACACATTACACATACATAATGTGTGTGCGACACCACTTTCTCATCCTGGTGTACTCCTGACAATTTCCTCACTTACGATCCCCAAACAACAGCCAACACTTTTGCCCAATCCCATTCCACCAGATTTACCACTATTGATTCCCAAATATCAGATACTGCATTACTCCAGTTCCTTCGTACCCCATCACTCACACCTGACCAACTGACCACATGACCCATGAATGACTCCCATATCTCTGAAGTAATCTCCTCCCTCAAATCTCGTAAAGCTCTACAACAACCCAGCTAACAAACACCTTGAGCCATCGAACACCTCATCCTCATCTTCAACTCCCGTCTACATTCCTCCTACTTTCCTGACCCCTGGAAATCAGCATCCATCATTATGATCTGCAAACCCAACAAAGATCCTAAACTCCCTCCAATTATCATCCCGTCAACCTCCTGTCCACCACCAGAAAAACCTTTGAAAAAATCATTCTTTCCTTCATGACCCCACTTCTGCACTTCCCAATTTGGTTTCTGACCGCCCTTTGCAATAAATCTCACTAACTACCTTTCAAATAGAACTTTCAATATCAAATACCTATCTTACAAGTCCACACCATACCCAACCTAAGCAGCAGTTCCCCAATGCGCCGACCTCTCCCCAACTTTATTCTCAAGGTACCTAAATGAACTTCTCCGCTTCCTTGGTACCAAAGAACTCCTTTATGCACACAACCTCACACTTCTCTCCACAAACAATTCTCCCCACAAAGTCCACAATAATCTTCAACAGCTCTCCCCCTTTGGCTTTCACAAAACTGCATCAAAATTAACCCCTCAATATGCCAATGTATCATATTCATCTGGCGCCTCTCCCTTTTTTCTACTACAATCCCCCAAATCAACAACCAACCAATCCCATGGTCCTATAAAGTTAAATACTTAGGTCTTACCTTCACCCAAAAACTATCTGGGACCCAATACCTTCAAAACATATCCTCCAAACAACACAATCATCAACATCTTACAACCTCTCCTTTCTCACCCTCTATCTCCAAAGAAGACACTATATCAGACTATATCAGACCCATTATCACCTATATCAGACTAAGACCTATATCATTAAGACCTATATCAGACCCATTATCACCAACAGCTTCCCAACATTGGCAACAACTCGCCTTACGAACCTCCATAAACTCAAATACTAGAAAAACTGAATAATCAGGCTAATTTTCCATCCATCCATCCTTACAAACTTTACCCACTTCAAAACAGCACAATATAATTCCCTTTCTGCAACATATCCTCCAAATATCCCAAAAGGCAGTAAAATCCTTCATTACAAATCCCACTTTTTCTTACTTTCAACAGCCTCATCTTCATGATCTCAACTCCCACTAATACCCTCCCACAAAAACACCCTCTTGATGTTCTTAAAGTGTCCCTCTTAACAGAGAGACTAACTGAACATTGACAAAACGTACAAAAGAAACCACCAATTGCTTCCAAAACACACACAATTCCTAGAAAAACCATGGCAGAAAGCCTTAACAAAATAACCCATCAAATCCTTCCCCAAGCAAATACCCAAACACACTCCTACAAATCGAATTCCTTACTTTTCCAACCTTCAACAAAATAACATTTCTAATCCTACCTCTCAATACTTTCAAAGGGTATAGCCAAATAAGGGTGTGAAAAGTGCCCCCGAACCAAATCAATAATCACGATGCTCATACGAAAAAGAATAAGAAATGCGTAGATTCACAAAAAAAATCAGCCTCCTAGGGCAATCTGTCACAGAGATACAACGAGAAACGTGTTTTTCATGTTTTATTTTTTCTCAGTTTCTATTGCATGTATCAGGCTGAAAAAAATTGGAGAGACGGGGAAAAGTCATTGAATATTGAGGTATTTTTGGCAACCAATTCTGACACCAAATTCAAATAGAGAGAGAAAAAAAAAAAATAGAGACGCTATTGGCCCTGCTACAGCATAGCATGGGCAGATACTGAAAATTCCTATCTGCAAGTTTTGCTGAGTTTGCCTGATGCGGTTCAAAGGATGCGACAGGCCATGGGACAAGCAAAGTGGTGTTTGCATCACGATAACATGCCAAGCCACACATCGCTTGTTGAGCAGAAATACCTCTCAGAGAGCATTCATATCTTGCCTCAACAACCGAACTCATCAGCACTCGCTCCTAGAGATAGCTGTTTCCTACTCTGAAAACTGGCCTCAAAGGGAGATGTTTTGCAACCGTGGAGAACATGAAATCGAACAAGATGGCTCAACTCTGACAGGTGCCGAAAGAAGCTGCTGCTTCCAACAATGGCAGGAATGTTGGAGCAAGTGTAAGGGTATGCAAGGGTTCTACTTCGAAAGTGATAAGGTTACCATTGCCATAGGTGGTATCCTCATTCATACATCAACAGGCTGCACCAACATTCCCGGAACACTCCTTGTATAATTGACATAAAATGTCTGATTTAAATAGAAATCTCAACCTTTATTTATCTTCAATCTTTTTTTCCTTAACCCACATTCTCAACCTTTTAAGCACAACTGTCTCTGTGAGACCACACCATGCCATGGCCTTGTGAACTGCACAAATGCATTTTAGAGTAGGCAAGTACCACACCCTACTTGCACTGCCTTTCAATATTTTCAGACATTTTTTATCCAATGATTCCTTCAATGAAAAACTTCATTGTATGCTCAGTCAGACAAAGGAAGGTTAAAAAGGAACTTCGGAACATGGAATTAATCTGAGAAGAGAGAAGTTCAGTAACTTTCATCTACTATGCACAAAACTGAATTCCTTCCAGGACTTTTTCATTTATTTGAATGTAGTGGACCTGGCAATGCTTCGCTACTGCAGTGTATTACATTTCACGCTATTCGTTACATGTTTGTTAATCACATTGTAAGAAATACTCTGCAAAAATTCTAATAGATAAAATACTTTCTCACTCCTCAAGCTACTGACTTGACACCCGCTATAACAGTGTCTTGGAGAAATTTGATTTACTTGTCCAAGATAACATTCAAGAAATAATCCAACCGATATTTCGCAATCGCTAGAGGCAGAATATGTAACAACACGTGTGCTTAATGTATTTTGGTGCAGCAGATTGCCTAGAGCTTCTGTTCAGTGTGCTAGAGCCATCCTAAAACCACAAATCATTAACACCCCCACTTGTCCAATTTAATTCAAACTACACTACACATTAAAGGCACTGGTATGAAAGGGAAATTCACAATCTGCCCATGTTCTGCAACAGCCTAGTCTGTTCAATCATGGTATGCCACCTGCCATTTGACTACATAGGATGGAGCTGTTCCAGATTGTCCATTTTTCCCCACACAGACAGCTTGCTTTGCAAAGTGCTGTTTTTAAGAGTAAGCTGCTTTTGTCATGAATCACTAATTTAATTATTTGACAAACATAATTTCAAAGGGAATTCTCTCAAAACAGCATTTTTGAACATACATCCTGTTCCATCCAGGGAATGGTAATTTCTCATCTTAGTAACTTTCAAATTAATTTTTCTAAGGAAATTAAATAATAACAATAATAAAAAAGAAGAAAGGAAAAACAGGGGGGAAAGGGGGAGGAAAAAAAAGAGAAAAAAATTCCTTTCTAGAAGTGTCACATCACCCAGTTGAATCCATAGTATCTATAATTCTCCTTCAAAACAGATTTTTTTCTTTGCATTTTTTCTTTTGTTCAATCCCTTTCTTTTGTTTTGTTCAATCCCTTTCTTCAATTAGAATTTACTATTAAATCAAAACAAATAATAAGAACTATCACTTTTTGAGACATCAGTACTGACTCATTGAACAACATCCATTTTCATGAATTTTCTTTAAAAAAACGCGCACGTGCGCGCACACGTACCCACACACACGCGCGCGCCCACACACACACCACATTGTTTAAAATGTACTAAATTTCATTCTACAGGTATGTGTAGGAAACTAAAGAGGTATCTGCAGCTATATTATTTCTTATAGGCTTTTGGATTTTTTGTTGGAAGCAATTAGGGTAGCTGTAAGAAAAATCAACAAGAATGGCTCTTCTGCTATAAGCTGCAGGAACTAGTCTCACAATCACAGAGTTTACATATCCATCCGACCTTAATAAAAGGGCAAAAGGGTGCAAAATAGTAAAGCAATTGGACTCCACATTTGTGTGAGCTCTAATAACAATTTGTCATTACTTGCATTCCTTGAAATTACCGGCTTAACCACCATTATAAATTTTGCAGAAACTATTGCATTCTGACTGGGTAAAAGCATTACCATACTTTTACTGGCGTTTTGAAGATTCCCAGTTCAATAAAATAGAATGTATGGAGAAACTTGATGCCTGATTCAGTACTCACATTTTTAACGTACCAAATCCACCACAAATGATTAACTCTCCTCCATGGAAATCATGTTGTGTTTGACATGGTTATGTTCAAGATATTCTGCAGATAATAATGAATGCATAAAAAACATATGTTCGTTTTTCATTGAAAACTATTACAATATCCTAATTTTAGATTTTTTGTCCAGAATTATTTTAGACAATCAGTTTTTATTAAACACACTGAACCAGGAACACATTAGTCAGACACCATAATTTAGATTAAAAAAATTATTAAAATGTTCTATCACTTTTTGAAGTTTTACATCTCAACTCTTTCTTTTCTTCTTCTTCACAAGTCTAAATTTAAGATAAACAGAAACTATTATAAAACAATGTTAGAAAATTTAACATCGTAGCATCAATGTAAAATTATGTAACATTAATTATGTAAAATGTAACATCAACAAAATTTATAGACTATTTTAATAAAATTCTTGAATCTTAATTATTATTTCTGATTAACATGTGTCTGGTTACAATGTGCTTAATAAAAAACGACTGACTAATATAATTCTGGACAAAAAAATCTAAAAATAGAAATCTCAATGACAGTCTGAAGATAATTGAACATTTACATTTTTCACTGCTTGTCTAAACTACAATCTCAAATGGACTTTAAAAACAAATGTTTCTGAGAGCTTGTGCTGTTTTCAGAACAAATAATTAAGATGAAGATACTCGAGTCACATTTACACACTTCAAAATAATACTGCCTATGCAAAATGAATGTTACAATTAATATTTATAATTGATAATAAAAAAACATAAATGCTAATAAACATTTGTAGCTATCTCATCATAACATTTCTTCAGACAGGATCGATTAATTTGAGATTAATATTTGCCAAATCAGCATGGGCGCTCTGATATTCAGTGATTGTAGGCAGTTTGTTTACCTTCAACATGCATGGCCTCACTTTGAATTTATTTCAAAGAATTCATTTTAATTTCTCAAATACTTTTCAACATGATTTCTATTAATTCTCCACAATATCATATTTAATGATGATATCAGATGAAATCAAGTCACTTTATCCCTAACTTCCATCTGCACTCATTGAACTGACACTTCCAAGATATTATCAGCTGGTGCTTGGTTCATCTGGCTGGCGGAAGAACACATTTCACAGTGAGATGTGGTCTCCAACCAGGCTCAACTATTTTAGAACCTGTCAAAATAATTGTCCACTGGCCTGAACAGAACATAACATCTGACAGTTCTGAATCAAAAGAGTACTACTGAGTATGCTCCTTTTTATAGTGCCTGATTGATAAGCATACTACTTTCTAAAGGAAACACACTCGCATACAAGCACATGTGCACACTAGGCTGGTAAAAAATGAGAACAAACCAACTTACCACAGGATCACTAGGATCATTAGCTCCCTGCACAACACTCATTAAAATTTCTTGTTTCACTACATTTTGTTGTCCATGAAACACTTCAATAGCATTAGTAATAACAGCTGATATGAACTGAAAATATAACTTTCTCAGTGAATTCTTTTCAACTTTTCCATCCTCATCCCCTTCCTCAAGAGGTGCAAGCAAAGTAGAGAATATTGCCGTCACAATGGGAGTTAAACACTCTTGCAGAAATGGTTGAACATCTTTCTGTAATAAATGAAAATAATGCAAGAATAAACATGATCCTTGTATATACCAATTTAACAACATTATACATAAAACAATGAGATTATTTCATTAATTTTATTACCTTGAATTTGGAAATAATCTGCACAAGAAGGGGTATATATTCCTGCATGCTCTTTATATCATTATTTTTCAAAAGACCCTGAGAGGCTCTGGGAATGTATGGCAAAATTTCAGTATCCAAGCACACCACCATTCGATGCAGAAACTGGCGAACACTATTTTGAATAGTACTGCTTTGCACAGAAACCTGTCATGAATAAAGAAATATATGAAAAGAAATGCAAATAATAAAATGTCAAATACCAGACTTATTTCAAATTTACAATATATTACTGACAATAAAAATATAATTGTCAATAATTGAAGGGGTCACCAGCAAAAGGTGCTGACTTTCACTTTCTGACTGCTGGTGCTGACTGACACTTTTGCAGAAAGTTACATTTCAACGTAGAACAGTCGTGTCCGAGGGAATTTTGTCACTGGTGCAATCTAGCGAGCGTACACATACTACAAAGCATTTTCTTCGATATTCGAAAGTTGCCATTAGATGCAGAAGGTGCTATCTGAATAGAAATGGTGGACAAGGCATGCATGCCATCCAAAATGAACATTGTAAAACTCCTGTACAAAGGTAAAAAAGGCAGGTAAATTATGATGATTGGCAAAGTGTAAAGAATACGAAGCTCAAACATGCTGGAAAATAGTATAAAAACTACAAGGGGGACGCAGTTCACGAGACAACGCCTCCAAAAACAGTAAGATACAAAATTTGCTATCTGTCATAGGTACTGCACACTAGCAATGGATTCAGGGAGGGGGAGATGCCTCCTCCCCCCAAAAAAGGCATAGTTTTCGTTCATTAACTTCTTTTATTTGACAAAATTTATTTAAATGTTTATTTATGGAACCTGGACTGGAATTTATTATGCAATCATTAAAACAATCATATTGTATATAGTACCATATATACACTCCAAAAAAAAATGTACAATATAACAGATATATTTATTATTTAACAAAATCTATGATCCTCTCCAAAATAATCAGCTGGATCTGCCCCTGCTGCACAGCAAAAGCATTAAACGAAAGTAGTGAACATGTTACAAGAATGTCCCTTATACTGAAGTTGCTTTGAACTAGCTTTCATTATGTTGACTTGACAAGTTAGTGTCAATTACTTGATTACTATGTAGTGTATAACAATAAACTTATTTAAACATTCAATTATTTCCAAATTCACTGAATATTCCAATACAGATTTTATTTTATTTACTGTGTGTGTGTGTGTGTGTGTCAGATGTCAAAAGGTGCCAACTGGTGCATATAGCACCTACTGCCACTAGATTGTTCCGAAAATGACCAATTATGTTGTAAAAGCCTTCTTCAAACAGCAATGTTGATGCTGTACACACCATGAAGCAAATAAAAACTATTTTGACACAAAATCAATACAGAAATATCAATATTTTGATTAATAAAGGTTTTTTGTGGTTTCAGTAAAACTAGGTTTTTGCCAGTAAGCACCTTTTGTTGCTGATCCCTTTAATTATACAAATATTAATTACTAATTTAGTCCATTTCCCCTCACGTAAAGTATTTTTCTTCTTATTGCAATAAAAAGTTTCCACATTTTATTATAATTTAATATTTTAAGAAACAAAATAATAATAATAACAATAATTACAGTGCAGCTCTGTGTAAGTTTTCATTGTTAAAAAAACTGTACTGAATTGGACACTCCAGCTCTAAAACACTGCACTATTGCACTGCATAAGAATTTAAATAAAACTATAATTTTTTAAACAATCTTGATTTGATGTAAATAAAATTGAAGAATTTATTTAATTTGTCTACTCAGTATTTTTAGCTAGAAAAAACTAAAAAATGGGTTCCTTTTTTAACATGCACTTTAAAATATAATATTTTTAAGAAATTACAACAAAAAAATAATTAAAAATCTGGTTCTATGATGGATCTCTTCTGACTTAGAAAAGGAAACAATTGAAAACTGAGTACACCTAAACTCCAGGACCTCAACAATTTCACATAACAAAAGACTAGAAAAAATTTGACTATTGATACAAATAACACCAGGAAGGTCAAAAATGGAGTTAGTGTGTTTCACTTATGGACAATTCATAAGAACTATAAAGTTGGGAAGTGTAGTACCTGCAGACTGTTCAGGAACATGTTAAGGCAATCAATATATACAGGAACACAACCAATAGTTTTCATTGGTATTTGAGTAGTGAAGGCTTTGCTTGTTCGAGTAGTGATTGCAATCATATGACACATGGAATTAGCCAAAGCCTCTTGTCGCTTTACATTATTTTCATGAGAGATTTCTTTCAAAAGATACTCATATTTGCTGATGATAGGAAGGAGGAGAGTCTTAAATGCAGCAACTTTTTCCTGGAAAAAAAAGAAGGAAAATATTTCAGGATAAATTGAAACTTTAGTGATCTAAGGTTCTAATATATTTAGGAATAACATTTACAATATTGTTTCAAAGAAACTTAACAAAATAATGTAGCAAGTTTACACAACTATAGTTCAGGTTTCTTAAGTCTTGTACCGAGACCTTGAAATTCAAATTAAAATTGAGATACCAGATGCAGCAGAAAAAATCTGAGCAGGTGCATGCTAAAGAATCACACAAAGCATCATAATGTACAATCTCTTTCAAATAAAACTGTATGTACAGTCGTACATCTTACTACTCTCAAAATTATCTCACTTTACATCTAAAGACCTCCAACAAGGCAAGCTATAGATTACTTTAATTTTTAAGAAATTTATTTTAAATTAAAAGAAATTGAAGTATTTTATCCAAAATGTACAAGTACAGTATATAGATGTTAAAAATTATCAAAAATATTCAGGTATTAGAATGCAGTTAAACATCAAAATATGTTATCACTGCAGCAACTAATTAAAAACATAAGGGTGTTGAAGCCTATGGTTGGAGTAGATAGGTACAGAACTCCATGTGTTCTAGTGTTAACACCTACATCAGAAAGTGCTTCAGTACAACACACAAACCAACACTAGGGACAACTTTAAACCCATTTGTTTGTGTGAGAAAGTAACACCTCATAATATAATAATATATTTAAAAAAAAACACGTCTAAACAAGGTAAAGGGCTCAAAGACATGGGTTTCTACAGTTTAATTGCCTTGAAAATTTGTATATCTCACTTAATTTTAATTTTAAATTTGAGAGGACAGATAGCAGATATTTCACATGGCAAAGTAACAAGTTTCCTAATATAATATCCCAACTTAAAATAAATTAAAATGTCAAATATCTCTCTGTCAAAAATCAGAAATTCATAACTCTCATTTTCTTCTGCAGCAATAACAAACAATAAAAGCATTATCATACTACGCAAGCATTTTTCAAGTTTATTCTAATGTTAAAATTATTGAGATTATGTCCATGTCAAAAATTATTAACAGAGAAAAACATCAGAGTGAACCACTGTTGCGGTCCTAACTCTTTACACTATCATCATCATTAAAGACATAAATGACATCAATAAAGACGTCTATGAAAGTGACAAAAGACTCAAAGCTAAATATGTAGTAAGAATAGCCACTTTCTATTGACATCTGGTAAACTAAGAATCTGTGTACAAGAGGACAATGTAATATTTATCTCATGTACCAAGTCTAAATCGAAGGTGCTTTTATGACAAGTTTCATAAGACTACAATATTTGTTGACAGTCTTGCAAGATAAAATAAGCATTTTCTTCCATCAACTTACCGCATCAGGAAGAGTACTAGAAATAATTAATGTTCCCGCAGCTTCAAAGAGAAAAAGTTGATCATCAGATGACATCCAATCTTCTTTGCATCCGTTCGATTGATTACTTACAGTCAGTAATTCTTGAAGTGGAACTAAGATCTCTTTTGTAAATGCTTGAATAACTGCCCTGTTACAAGAAAATTAATCAATCTCACAAAGTGCTTTAGTACAACAATATAGAAATCAACAATAGGGATAGCATTTAACCAATTTGTTCCCAATGTGTGAAGTCACCACGTTTACTATTTTATTTCACCTATATGATTCACTGAAAGCACCTGTAATTTTTTGCACAGTAAATACAATCTCTAATAAGTTTAAAACAATTTTAATTTAATAAATATATCGACCATTTACTTGCAAATCCTCTCAAGTCTGAAAATTGATGAAAATGGAGTTTTGGTACTGTTGAATTCATCTGGCTGACTAGCACACACTGACAAACCCTCAGAAGGCGAAACCGCATTGTAGTGCTCTCTATCGGCAATTGAAAGTACTTGATGTTTCACTGGCTGATAAAGTCACAAATCATTTTTTTTCTCTCTCCTGAAAAATTACTGAAAACTGACATACAAGGTATTGCAAGTAGACTATCGATATATTATTGGATTTATGGATTTCTATACAAGAAGAAACATGGCAACTCAGAGAAAATGGCATCAGACAGTTTGCTTCAAAACAAAAGTTTTGTAGAATTACAAGATGGAGAAGCAAAATGAGATTTTGATTTGTTAGAGAGCCGAGTTAGGACAGAATATTTACATTGTAATAACGGAAAATACCACAAATTGGACTAATTTCAAGTCCTAAGTAGTACACTCTTCTTAGAAGTGAGGGAGACTACTAATGAAAATATGGATACTACTGGAAACCCAAATTGCAATTTGCCATCTGGCATCCAAATTGAAACGTAGGGTACTACAGCAAGAAGAGATCAGGAGAAAAACAGAAGGTCCATGTTGATTATATAATTAGTGGCGATAAGAATTCATGCAGACCATGTCGAGTTAATGAATCTGACAATTTTTTAATGTAAAAATGTCAAATACATTAGAAAACAAATTTCACTTGTTTTTTAAACTTGCATAAATTTGTATTCTGTTTGCATACCAGGAAAATTGGTGGACATTAATTGAAAAAATACCACCATTTCTTTAACAAGTGGTCTGCACACTTCCTTTCCAGAAAACTCCCTTGTTGCATATTCACAATGTTCCATCCAGCTTCAGCCAAGAATCAAAATATTTTTAGCAAACCGGCTATGGAATCTTTAGAACCTATTATCAATATTAAACTATAATTTGTAAAATAAAGTATTTCACTGCTTGGGAAGAAATGAGTTAATGTGAAAATTACCTTAAAAATATGAAAAAATTAAGAATCTAAAAATGAGTTTTGAAAATGTTAATCAGAGAAAGGGAGTTTCAGCAACATTCAAATCTCAATGAGACCAGTATAAAAAGGGCTACAATACTTTTTCCTGGAGCTCTACATACTGTTGAAAACAAAGGCAATTTAAGGCATTACCAAAACCATTTTCCAAAGACACTAAACAATGACAAAGCTAAAGATCTTGAAACTCCCTCCAACACACTAAAGGTATGATGTGAATAACACACTTTTATTTTTGAACTAATTCAAAACTTATTATGCAAAGGGTGTTTCACATAATAAAACTTATTTCACAGCATTGTATTTTTGTCTGTTCTTGACTGACTAGGTTTTTTACGTATTTACTTTGTACTCTTTAACTCTGTTTTACATTTATACCAAAATATAATTGAAATACTTACTTTGAACCCTTTATAAATTTGCAAAACAAGTAAGCTGCTCGAGATCTTACTTTGGCATTTGGATGCCTTAGACCACATGTGCCCAAAAACGCAGAGATTATAGACAGAATTCGTTGTGGTTCGGGCAATAATATACGTTGATAACGAGTCATAACTTCAAAAAACTGGAGTGGAACTGCCGGATGTGGATAAGCATTGACTCCAGAATCCAATATAAGACACAGCAATGTATGCAACTGTACCTGGAGAAAGATATTAACAGATCAGCATCATTGAAAAACATCTAGTTAACAAGGTTATCAATTTCTTGAAGCGAATTTAGCACATCATATACTTAGTTGTTTCATAAATTTGCTGGTAATGTACTGATAAATTACATTCTTTAATCACCTGTTCAAATTTGTTTCACATATATAATCCCAGTTCTGTGCAACAGTGTAATGATTAATGAAATATATTTTATCTTTAAAACTGATTTTTAACCTTAATATTCACAATACTTAGAAAGAGCCAAATTTCCTAAATTGTATTATACTTCAGCATATAAAAATAAGCGACTTCTGAATTCAAGCACTTATAGCAAGAGAAAACAATTAATTCTGATAGACTTGCCATGCATATTTCTGACACATTTTCCAGTCTTTCTAAATTTAAAGAGCAGTTGCTTGCTTGAGTACTGTGAAGAGAAGATTACTGTTTGGAAAGCATACAACAACTTTACATAAATATTACATTAGCATGCTACAGGCCTAAATAATTTTTAGGAAGTTATTTTTCTTGACAATAGATCATGAAAGAAGACATGCCAACATTTAAAGTTCGTGCATGTCCCAAATACCAAATGTAAGGTGTTGAAGATGGGAGTGTGGAATAGTAGTAGTTATGTGTTGTGTATACAGGAAGAAGACTGGCAAAATTAAGGAGATCAATATACAATTGTGATGGAAGGTAAGGACAAGGGCAGATTTCATAGTAGTGGCATTTCTGAAGGGCATGTGGCACCCTTTGCCTTGGTTCTTGACAAAATACGAACTGCCCTCTTGATAAATAAAATACTAAATTGATGTTACTAAAACAAGATCAAGAGACTTGAATTTTCATGCATTACAACTAATTCACAACAACCACCAATAAACCGTTTTCCTGTAAAAAGGGTACATCCTTGTTTTCATATTCATTACATAGCATCCCTGCAGTTCTTGGATTCAAACCAGCATGAGAATGACATAGGTGATTTCTGACTGAATTTCACGATGTTACAATCATTGCATTTATTTCTTACTTGCTTCTCAAAGTTATCCACAGGATATTTTAAATGAATTGATAGTGAATTATAATTTTTAATACATTAAACTGGAAGATACCAGGTTCATTGCCAATGACAGATGTTTTCCAATTGAAGAGATTTTCAAATTATTTCAGACAATTAATTACTGTTGTGAAAAAACAGTTTATTCATATTAAGGTCACAATGTTTTGAGGATGTTGATCCACATCTTCAGGTGTTAATCTAAAAAGTTAAATATGAAAATATTATTGAACTTACTATTAGTAAAAAATAAATATATAAATAACTTCTAAGTTGAATGTAAAATCGAGTCAAGAGAAATTAAATATTTACCTATGTTGTACAAAATAAAATAGGAAGGTAAAGAAAAAAGAAAAGAAAAAAAAGAAAGAAAGAAAGGAAAGAAAAACTACAAGGAAATAAAGCACAGAGACTTTTGAAAATGGATTGAGAACTAACGTAGTGAATTTTTTATTTTGTTTTACAGTCGCAACTTTACCAACAGTTCTGATAATTTAATAAGTAAAATAATAAATTCACAACCTTAGTTCTCAAAGTATTCACAATATTTTCCTGTTTCTGGTACCTTGGTTTTCATTTTTTTCCTTCCTTCTTTGTTACTCACATCCAGTATCCTCCCCCCCCGCTTCCACCTTTCAATCTGTGGCCTCATCCCTCCTCCCGTTCTTCCTGTGGTGTCCTCCCTTCAACTTTTCACAATCCAGCCCATGTCTTCTGCTGCTATGCACCGTTTCCACCATTAAGATGAATCTTGGCTTTGTGATATATTATACATGACACCATGTGCATTCATCTCCCACAGTATCCTTTTTGCTCTTTGGGAATGCAATAATTTGAACATTAAATAGTTTTACTGGTGATTGATGTATATCTCTGTTTGTATTACTGGTATTATTTAATTTTTTTGCCTCAATTTTAAGTTTACTTTTGTTTTAAATTTTTGGTTCTACTAATTTCTCTGGTCACAACTTCACATTTCATTTGAATTTTTATTTTTTCAAATTTATGTATAAGCTCTATAATATTTTCATATTTTAATTTTTAGATTAACATTTGAAGATGTGGAACAATATTCATGAAACATTGTCATGTTAATATGAATAACCTGTGCTTGTTTTCACAACATAGCAATCAATTGTGGTTAATTATTTGAAATCCCCTTCAACTGGAAAATTACATTTTCCAATAGCATTTATTAACATAGAGCAGATATTTGATTCAAGCTTCCTTCTCCTTTGTTCCCCCAAGTATGCAGTTGTATCAGCAATCTGAACCGTAAGTAAAATTCTCGTTATTTTCATGTGCACACATCTCTTAACCTTCATCACTAGAGACCGGATTTTTATGAAATTACATATTTTTTGTATCTCTACTTACCATTCTCAAAACTAATCTTGGTGAACCTTTGCCATTCTATCACAATGTCTCATTTTTGCATTACATATTTGTACATATTTAGTACTTTATTACATATTTTACACATTTTGCTAGTGACAGCAACAAGCTGTTAAACACATATCTTAAAACATTGTTTAAGAATCTCATATCATGTTCTTTATTACATAAATAAATCAATCACATTTATACCATCTATGTAATATATTTCTCAGTATATAAATCTACAATTCAATTCATTGGCATGTATTAATTTCTTGTTAGTTCATCACCCATCTTTCACTCAGTTATCTCATGTTTGGATCATGAATTTCACTTTATCCACACTGTTTTTGAAGGCATTTAAGGTTGATTTTCCGATGCGTTCTGCTGGCAGTTCATTCCATGTGTTGACGACCTTACTGGTGATGAAGTGTGCTCTCTGTCCTACCCTTGTTTCTTCTTTCTTCAGTTTCATTGTGTGTCCTCTTAGCCTGTCATCTGTAGATGTAAAGATGTGTGTATTGTGGAACATTATAGTGTCCATTCAAAATTTTGTGTCTCAATTATGTCAGTTCTATACCTTCTCTGTTCCAATGTGAGTAGTGACATTTCTTGGCATCTCTGTTGGTAGTCCTTTCTGCGTCTCTCTCTTGATATCCTAATGATTTTCCTTTGTTCTTTCTCTTTTCTTTCTTCTACTTTCTTTTTTCAGTTGTCGTTTATCTTTTTCATAATATGGAGACCAGACCACGATTGCATACTCAAACACAGGTCTGATGTAGGTTGTATAGATTCTCTTAATCGTTGTTTTGTGCAGTTTGGAGAAAGCCTTCATCATATATAGAATGCTATTTGCTTGTTTGGCAACCTTGGTGACCTGACTTTCCCATTTCAAATCTTGTGAAATCAGTAAACTCAGGTCCGTTTTGTTGTGCTGTGGTCTCCAAGTTGTGATTTAAAATCATATAGGGAAGCCTTGGATGTTTTTTTTTTTTTTTTTTTTTTTTTGCCAATATGAAGTACTTTGCATTTCTTGGTGTTCAATGAGAGTAACCATGTTTCAGACCATTTGTTTTATTTTCTTCTATGTCATACACATTTTTTTTTAAAAGAAGTATTAAGATCAGAATTTTTTCCTACAATATGACCGAGTGCTGTCAAATTGGGATGCACTACGTTAAGACGCTGTCAGATGTTCTTACAGTCCCATGCACCTGCTTCAATTATCTCAGTGATGGAAGTGCAAGTCAGATCACTTTCGCCTTTAGGTGAGAAAAATATTACTGACACCGGGTTTCACGATCTTTAACCTTAATTTCTGAGAAACTTGGGCGATGGTTGACATGTAACACTTGGATGAGAATGCTGCACGCTGCAGTGATTGTTTGCTCGTCGTGGATATCGCCAGTTTGTACGAGAGCTTCTATTGTGTCTAGTTTGGCTGTGTAACTACTGTCCAGAATAGCAATAGAACCTTTTATTACTGATGGGAAAGTTGTATGGTGCAAAATGTGCATCAACTTGTGCTCTCCTAATGATTTTTATAAGATCTGTATTATTTTAAAAATTTGTTTACGAAATTTTTGATAAATGTAATCGTTTCAGGTAAAGGTGTTTTATAATTAGTGGTTTTTAATATTACATATTACAGTGAAACTCCGTTTATACGTTTCTCACTTATACGTTTTTCACGGTTATACGTTTTTTTTGTTAGGTATACGTTTTTCACACATATACGTTCAAAATAAAAGTCCCTTTAAGGCCGTATAACGTTCAAATGATCCCGCAGAGGCGCTGGACGATCTGCGTCGTGCCCGGGATTTTGCTCGAGTCGACACGCTCCAGAGCGCTCCCGCGAAGCTGACTCTTGCCCTCTGAGGCCACTTCCCGTTAATGAAACTTGTAATATAGAAGCTCGACTCGGCCTAGCTGAGGGGTCAAGACCGCGCAAGCCCGCGGGTGGTAGCGAAAGTCGGCTCCCGGCCCACCTCCAGAAGCAGGACTTCCAAAACGAAAACTTTCAGTCGTATGCGCATGGGAGCTCTCTGAGGATCTCAGGAGGCGACAGCTAGCTCCGAGGGAAGGTCCAAGGTGTCCCCAGGAGAGAGTAATGACACAGATGACCAATAAATGAGAATGTTTGTGCATTGACTGTCCCAGTCTCCAAAGGTGCCTTTGGCTCGCCGTAATAACACGAGTCCCTTTCGGTAGCGGATGGCGCAAGCGGCTAATGAAACCGATCCCTTTCCGCGAGGCGCGGCGCGGCGGGTGTCGCCAGACGGTGGAGCTGTGGCTGTCGTGCGCTTCCTGTCGCCCACGTATTAGATCACCGTGCTTTGATCCGCGTTATCTCAAGTAACATGAAGCTTGAAAGCAAAGCAAGCAGCCGTGGGTCTTCGTCGCCAGTTGTAGCCCACGCAGGTCACGGCCTTCGTTTCCGTAGTGAAACTGAGTCACACAAGTTCAACAGTATCATCCTTTCTGTTCTGCAAATCTGCAGTTCTTGGCTGGGATTTGCGAATAGTCTTCGTGTCGCTCAGGTCGCGCCTTCATCTCGCGTTTGTTGTACTGTCGTAGTTCATCTTCTTTCTGGTTTTGCGTCCGCGATATTACACGAAAATGAGTGGTAGGAAAAGGCAACCCCTTTCAATATCAGAGAAAATAAAAATTTTAAAAGTTGTTAGGGAGAGTGGAAATAAAAAGAAAGTAGAAATTGCTAAAGAACTGGGAATACCGGCATCCACGCTGAATTCCATCATTTCTAAGGGGAAAGAAATCGAGGACAAGGCACGTGTGTTTGGAGTGTCTAGTAGCAAGAGAATGCGAATTCAAGGAGGAAAATATGAAAATTTGGAAGATGCATTGCTACAGTGGTTTCAGCAGCATCGTGCTGAAGGTATACCAATAAGCGGCGCCTTATTGTGCGAGAAAGCGACTGAAATTGGACTGCGGCTTGGTTTAGAAAATTTCCAAGCTTCATCTGGCTGGCTTCATAAATTCAAGCTGCGACACGGAATCTGCTGCAAAAGTATGTGCGGCGAAAGCGGAAATGTTGATGCAGATGTCGTGTCAGCATGGAAGTCGGGACCTCTTCAAGAACTGGTGGAGCAGTATGCCCCCAAAGATATTTTTAACGCCGACGAGACGGGGCTTTTCTATTCCCTAATGCCTGAAAAGACGATGGCGTTCAAGGGAGAAAATTGTCACGGGGGTAAGAAGAGCAAAGACCGTGTAACTGTGCTTTTATGTGCTAACAGTGATGGGACAGAAAAATTGCCACCGGTCACGATCGGGAAATTTGCGAAGCCGCGATGCTTCAAACACATTAAAACACTGCCCACCAAATATGAACACAATAAAAATTCGTGGATGACCACGAAAATCTTTGAAGATTGGTTGCGGGCTTTAGATGCCAGAATGGGTATCAGAGGGCGAAAAATACTATTATTTGTAGACAAGTGTCCAGCACATCCACCAGACACCTCATATCTACGGAACATCAAGGTGCAATTTTTCCCCTCGAACTGCACCAGCGAGTTGCAACCCATGGATCTAGGGGTTATCCGAAACTTAAAGTTGCACTACCGAAAAATGTTGGTGCAACAGGCCATCCGCTACATCGACAACGGAAACAGGAGTTCGACTAAAATAAATGTATTACAGGTAAAATTTTTAGTTTTATGGTCAGTGAGGTAGAATTTTTAGTTTTTATAATCAGGAACACTCCTTTTTTTTCTCATAGGCTATGCATTTTATCTCCTCGTCATGGCAGAAAGTTGAAGAATCTACCATCAGGAACTGTTTCCGGAAAGCTGGATTTGGCAGCCCCGAAGATGATGTAGAAATGGAGTTAGCTTTGGGAGATTTACCCATCAATCAAGCGGACTTCACAGAATTTGTGGATGTAGATAAAGATGTGGTTACATTTAACTAAGGTCCATTGAGGACATTGTGAGTGAAATCAACGAAGAGATTGATGAAGACAGTGATGATGAAGTGGATGATAGTGAAATAAATGTAGTAGGTTTCAGTGAAGCCGTAGCAGCATTAGAAACTGTTAAAAAGTTTGTTATGCAACACAGTGTCGCAGATGAGGTGATGGAACAGCTATCACGTTTGGAGGGGGAAGTGTATACCTTGGGGGCTTATAATGTTAAACAGACCAAGATAACAGACTTTTTTCATAAGTAATCATTAAAACTACATATTAAAATCTTCTCTTTTGGTAGTAAGTTTTCTAATAAAACAGTAGAGTAAAAATAGAGATTTTTTTTTGCTCATAAAATTCAATTTCAGTTATGTGTTTTTCTCACTTATACATTTTTTTTCTTCGGTCCCCTGAAAAACGTATAAGTGAAGTTTTACTGTATATCCAATTTCACATATTTATTTAAATATTACATATTAAAAATATTTACATATTTTCACTGCTTTCATTGCATATTTATGTACATATTTTGACGTTTAATACTATATATTCACCACCACCACCACCACCATCATCATCATCATCATCATCATCTCATAAGTTGTGCGTAGGGTTGGCCTCTCTCTTACTGGAACACATTTTCATTTCCTAGTTTTGCAATGTATATTTTTTATTTGCACTGGGTAAGATTTTCGGAGTATTTCACCCTTTTTAAAGAAAATATTAATCCTTTAAGTTGCAACATTCTATTTAGGACAATCTATATATATTTAAAAAAATAAGGTATTTTGCCATGGCTTCGTTTAGAGCTTCTACTGAACCGATTGTAGTATTTTTCCTTTAAATGAAAGAATGTGATCCCTAGATGTGTTATCAGATATTGTTTGTGTTGATTCACCAACATTTAGTGTGTAAATTAATTAATTAAATATTTCTTTAATAGTACGCTTATCAATAGTCAATTGTTTTCTTCCAAAGGGTGGCTGTTTCAAAATCGATATATATGAGTCGATATATGAGTCGACAGCGCCACCTCATGGTGGCGCTGTTTGATGTTTTGTTTTGATTGTTGAGATTTGTTTACAATTCATCAAGGTTTTGTTTCAGTGTAATTATTGCATTGTGGCGTTGACAGTTTGCATGTATTTGCTTTTGTAGTGAATTTTGTAGAGAACATTTGGACAGTGTGTTTTGCTCGGTTGTACTGAAGTAGTGAAGTTGTTCACAGGTTATGTCGAATTCCGAATCGTTGCCCACGCGTCCAAAAAGACGCAAACGTACATTAACTGGACGCAGGGAAAGAGAAAGTCAGCGTAAGTGTCGTGATAGTGAGGTCATTTCGTTTTCTGCTGGGTCGTTGCCTATGAAATGTCAGTTTTGTTCTGCTTTGCACTTCGCATGTGAGAAACATTCTGCAAACGATTTACTCTGTGTTGCTTAAATGGGAAAATAAGTTTACCTTCAGGCGATATGCCAGAAAAAATAAAAATTGTATATAGGACATGATGACACATCAAAAA
The DNA here is from genome assembly GCA_011170035.1 of Teleogryllus occipitalis. Taxonomy (NCBI): domain Eukaryota; kingdom Metazoa; phylum Arthropoda; class Insecta; order Orthoptera; family Gryllidae; genus Teleogryllus; species Teleogryllus occipitalis. The sequence goes on along the minus strand of BLKR01016451.1, from coordinate 2,590 downwards.
ACTTTAGAAATAATATCCGTCAGTATAATAGTGCTCTTTCTTTTGTGCAATTTGGCACCGATATTGCATTGCCACCTGCCCATGGACCATACGTGTTCAAAATTTTGGGAACACATCACAGAACATCTTCGTTATACCCTGAAGATACAAACAATGCAACGTGTTGTGAACATTAGTCTGGTCACAGTATTTTACATTTATCTCAGATCTCACCGTCAAATTTTGACGGGTTTTCACTAGATTATTTACTGAATTACCTTTGTAGCTGTGAAGTAAACTAAACAAAGAACTGGAAGTGTTCAATAAATATTTAAATAAGGCAAATAATTATTGAATATTTTTATGAACTTTCCAATAGGATAATGCCAATTATTAGAAAGAGGCAAAATGCTGAAGGAAAAAAAAAAGAAAGAAAAAAGTTTATAACACATTTCGATTTTATTTCAGCACCACTAAAATTCATGTCTATAAAATTGAACACATTCTAGTAACCATTCCTGGTAAAGTTGAATTAAGAAATCATGTGTCTACTGATGGAAAATAATCTGTTATTGGACCTCATCAGGAAAGTAGCTTTTAATTAGGACAATTTTTTTTTTAAAACATAAACCATGTACAACAAATTGGGTTGAATGCATTTTCACAGTGAAAACTCATTCTTCTCAAAGAAGTGTGAAAGTCACATTATATTTATGTATCTACATAATAGGTATACAACTTACAAAAATGTGTACCATTTTGTGGACATGAATTTGAATAGTGTGGAAATACAATTTCACTGTTATTCTAAACCAATTTCACCTTTTTCTTCGTCAATAATTCACATTATTCTGTCAATAAATTTTGAAGAATACATAACTGAGAATTTTTAGGAAAATTAACATTATTTGAATTTAATTACATTATTATTTGAATGTAATTCTGCAACATACAAGTTTGCATTACTTTACATTTATTACAATTTTCTCTCAATTTACAAGAATTTCAAAACTTCATTTGGTAATATCAAAAGATACGAAAGTATCATTTGAGATACACATTGCCAAAATCTAATTACGAACATTTTGTATTTTATCTTTCCACCTAGGGAGTACCTGACCTTGGCGAAGGTGGAGTAGTTCGAGTACTCCTGTGATCCTGAGAGCTATGCCAGGAGTCGTGTAGATTCTGGCAGGGCCTCTCTTGCCAGACAGGTCAAAGGGGAGGGGTCAGACGAAGAATTACTCCAGAAGAGGACCTGAACAGTAGCTCTGATGAAGATCTTCAATATGACGAGGTTGTTCTCTAAAGGGTAGGTGGAACCCTTAGCCCAGTGAAGCAACCTGCCTAGAGACGGTGGCCCAAAATACCTCCCAGCTGGTTGAGAAGCTGTGAAGTGGCAGACCCATCACCAATCTGAACCTGCACAGCACCCGTTACATGGCCAGGAGATTTTTTTATGATTACTGGCTCCTGTCATAATACACAGCCAGATGGATTTTGGAAAAAAATTAAGGATGCAAAGGATAAAAGATCTGGTATCACAGGACAATTAAAACTAGCTACATGGATTGTTAGAGGATTGAGTAATAAAGAAAATATAGATAAATGAAATGAAAAAGGGACTGATATAGCTGCCATAACTGGAGGGGAAAAACAACTGAAAGCTACAAAAGATCTTAACCACTATAATGACAAATAGTGAAATAACTTGGAACAGATTGGTGGACAGTGGGCTATTAAGCAGTATCAATAATGGTTAAATGAAGATTGAAAGAGAATAATGAAATACTCACTAATCAATGAGAGAGTCCTGTATGTTTGTTTAGAGTCCAGATCACTGATAATTATGAAATTGCAAATAATAAAATTTGTAACAAAATAGAGAAGGTTTTATTAAAATGAGGAAGTGTCATGTTTACATCACTACATAGTTATTAGAACGGTCACAATGATGGCATATTAGAAGAAAATTATACCAAGAAAAGACACACATAAGGAGCTTTTCAAAGTTACTTATTAGAACAAGAAAGTATACAAATTATTTCAAAATCAATTATGACTATCTGTTAAATGATCCAACTGTTGATGGCATATCTGAAGAATGGCAGATGACAAAGGAATACATAGAGGGAAAACAAAACTGCAGGACAGAAGAAGAAGCATAAGAAAAGAAAGGGAGAATGGAAATAACTGTTGAGCTGTTAAAAAGAAAAGAGGATACAGAAAAAGAGTTGGCGCTACAACAGTATATACATACTCACATTATTTGTAATATGTGTGTGTGTGTGTGTGTGTGTGTGTGTGTGTGTGTGTGTGTGTGTGTGTGTGTGTGTGTGTGTGTGTGTGTGTGTGTGTGTGTGTGTGTGTGAGAGAGAGAGAGAGAGAGACAGAGAGAGAGAGAGAAAGAGAGAGATATAGAATTGTAAAATGGAATTGTGTAAATTGGGTGCTTTTTTATCTCTATATTCGTTTTTCTTTGTGAATCCATTTCTTCTGTTAATGATAAACAATTTTAAAGTTTCTGGAGGGTTTATGTTGCTGAAATGCACATTTGGCACAGAAAATATTTTTCAAACCAACTTTGAGTCATTATTGCGGCTCTACCATT